>VXBP01009548.1:85558-97180 GCA_013400115.1 Rhinopomastus cyanomelas | reverse complement strand
GTCCAGTTTTGGTCACCACAGTACAGGAAGGACATTGAGGTGCTGGAACGAGTCCAGAGAAGGGCAACCAAGTTGGTGAAGGGGCTGGAGGGCATGCCCTATGAGGAGAGGCTGAGGGAGCTGGGGTTGTTTAGTCTGGAGAAGAGAAGACTGAGAGGGGACCTTATTGTCCTCTACAACTACCTTAAAGGAGGTCGTAGCAAGGCTGGTGTTGGTCTCTTCTCTCCAACTAGTCATGATAGGATGAGGAGAAATGGCCTCCAGTTGCATCAGGGGAGGTTTAGATTGGATGCTAGAAGGAAGTTCTTTACTGAGAGGGTGGTTAGGTGCTGGAATGGATTGCCCAGGGAGGTGGTGGTGTCACCATCCCTGGAGGTGTTTAAGGAATGAGTGGATGCGGCGCTTGGGGATATGGTCTAGCGGTCAGACACTAGGAGAAAAGGTTGGACTTGATGACCCTGGAGGTCCTTTCCAGCCATGATGATTCTATGATTCTATGATTCCTTCATTTGAGGTACTTGCTCTCTTCGCAAATACCTGCAATTTCAGAATTTCACATTGTTAGAGGAAACCCAGCTACTGTTAAGGTTCCTCCCCAACTCTTTGGTACTTCACAAGACACAAACGGAAAAGGAGAGGGTTCCTTTACTTTGTAAACAAGAAATATCATGATCTTATGGTTTGATTTGAAACAAAGAAAGGAACTGTTTTTATACACATTTCTATACTGTGAGACACTTTCACTGTTTCAGGTAGAATGAAAGCACTCAGGCTAGTTCACCAATTTGCATAAGTAAAGTTGTTTAAGTTATGCTAGAAAGGTATTATGACCACAAATGTTACTATTGGAAACCAACACCCTGAAAACAGTAACTACTAAAAGATGTTTTTGTCTACTTTCATAAATTACCCAAATGTTTTCCCTCATCCATTACTGACAGTAATACCTGAGTGACATGCATTATGCATTAAATATTTCTATAAACTTTCAGAACTATTTGTATTAAATAGCACTAGGAGATACTCACTTAAGATTTAAAAATGTTGAAATTGATAGCATACAGTAGCTATCAGAATATCATAGATCAGATAATGGTAGATATCTTTAGGCAATTTTATTTTACATGGAACAGAAGGATGGAAGACTAAGCATGTTTAATCCAAAAAACCTCTGCTCACAGTTTGACCCAAACTGATAATACCAGAGAAGTTAATATCTGAACTTGTCACTTCAAAGTGAACTAATAGTCTTTAGCAGTAAAGGGCAGAGACTTAAGATCAGCTATGTTGTATACAAGCAGAGGTAAAAAATTCAAATAACTTTACATTTAGAAACTTCAGCATGAAGCCAGTAGCTACTGGCCACTGTATTAAAGTCTGTGTCAAAGATGTAACCACATTCCTAGAATCATAAAAGGGTAGGGATTGGAAGGGAACACTGGAGATCACCTAGTACAACACACACACCCTGCTAGAGCAGGTTCTCCTAGAGCAGATCACACAGGACACATCCAGCATGTCTTGAATGTCTCCAGAGTCAGACACTCCACAGACTTTGCAAACACTGGGCAGCCTATTCCAGTGATCTATTAGCCTCCCCACGAAAAGTTTTGAACTTGTGCTTAAATTGAACATCCTACGTTCAAATTTATGCCCATTGCCCCTTGTCCTATAGCTGAGTATCACCTAGAACAGGCTGGTCCCATCCTCCTAGTACTCATCCTTTAGATACTTATAAGCATTCATGAGATCTCCTCTTCTGTAGACTAAACAGACTCAGCTCTCTCAGCCTCTCCTCATAAGGAAAATGCTCCAGACCTCTGATCATTCCAGCTATTAGGTAATCTGGGAGATTAATTAGTGGTCTTCTTTATGAGAAAAGTCCAGTTGCTCAAGTGGTATTTTTGCAGAATCATCAGAGAGGATATGAATGAACTGTTCTCTCATTATTCTGGCAAGGCAGAGGAAGACATTCTGCACTTTATTCTTTGGTGTCATCAATCTGACATCTTTATAACTCTTAAATTAATTTTTCTGTACTTCGGGAGTCTGTTTCAGTTCTTAATCTTATATGGATGAAATTCACCCTGTCATGCAAGGTCTTAGAAAGTCCCCAGTGCAAGAGATCCATTGACATTCTAGTGCTCATACCGAGCACAGGTAACGGGAGAAATGTGCAGCTGCTGCCGAAGGAACACTTCATAGTGTTCCACAAGGAAGCATACCCAGGCCTTCTGGGAAGAAGTAAGGGCATCGCTGATACACATTTGATAAATGCAGAGACATACCACCAAGACTGTGTAAAAGACACTTAACCACCTCTAGCCCAGCACTTCTCCAAGAGGTAATACTGTTTTTATCTGTGTATGTACACAAACATAAATATACTCTACCCTGAGCTGAGTATTCTGGCATCCCATGATTATTTCCTGTTCTCTGTAAAAAAGTTGTTGCCTTCCAGAATACATACGTAAGTAGAACTACAATCCTGCCACAGGGAAGAACCATATTTCCTTTCAACTTCCTGTTGGTTCCACCAAGTTGCTTACCCAGAACCTTACTGAACTAATCTTGTCCTGCACATAACAGGTATTTTCACACCATCCATGTCACAAAGCTGTCAATGCCATCCCAAAACATCAAGGTCAACACACCTCCACATTCTTAACTGAGGCCCATGGAAAATTTTTCTTCTTGTCTTATAAAATAAATGATTTTATTTTTGAAATAAATTACTTATATTGAAAGCAGCAGGCCGTTCTGGACAAGCTTTTAGCTCTGCTGTAAGGAGTCCTTTACAAATCCACCCTTGTTTATGTGAGTGCTGTAATTGAAATACACCCTTTAAAAATTGTACCTGCTCTGTGTAGTTTTCATAATAACAAAAATAGCACCAGGTTTTTATTTTCGTGTGGGTTACTAATATTATTAACAATAACATACATAAATGGCTACAAACATTTCGGGGAAAGTTAAGCATCTTTTTTTAATGGGATTGTAATGTTTATTTGGATGTTACAATTTTGGTCCACACTTTTTCTTATTAACATACTTTGATATTAAACACCGATAATATAGATGAAGGCACCTAAGCTAAATTTGCTTCTTCCCATTGAGATCATAATAAAAATGTGGGAATGAGAGAGAGGGTGACTACTGAAGCAAAACAGCTGCTTATCAGAGCCCAATTCATTCATTGCTGAAGTCTATGAGAAAATGTTGCCTTTTAGTTCACAGAGAGAAGACACAAGCCCTAACTGAAGCATCCACAATACTACTATTTCTGTTTTGGAGCTATTCAACCGAAGAATACTCTTATACAGTATTAAAAAGTTTTACTTCAAAAATGGTGGCTTGTTAGTTGATTTGACCATTGTGTGTATTAATAACTTTCAACAAGACTATCAAAGCTATATAATCATGTAATTTTGTACTCTTGTCATACTGGCATGGATATTATTGATGATTTCAAGGTCACTGGTAAAACCACCATACTGTATAAAGTCTAAAGAAAACATCGACAGTAACTTCAAGTATTATAGAAATATGGCTACTACTGATTGCAGGAACTAAATCTATGTAAGTATTACCTGCATATGTTGTATTACATCATTTCATGACTTTGAAACTCATTTGAGAAATAAGGAACATTGAGGGATATCTGTTTCCAGTCATTGAGTAATGCAGGAAAAAAAGTAGCAGCGCCGCTGGCATATTTAGTTCCAAAAAGAGAGCACAGCGCCCAAAACGGCAATGAGATGATCCTCTTGATTTTACCATGCTGTTACACAGAAAGATGGAGAGAGTTGAAGCTTTTATATAGAGACTGTAAGTTGTTGTACTTTTATGCAATGATAATGTATTAAAGCATTCATTATCATATCCTCATTAAAACTCTTTGATAACTAAATACCGTGACTCCATTTTACAGATACAGAGACACTCAGTAAACTTGTGCCTTGTTAATGGGAAACCTGGACATGGAACGTAAAGGTTGCTAACTCTGTCTAGTTTCTGTTCTTCTGTAGCCACAAGTCAGTGAGTTTACTTGAACAGACTATTTACTGTAAGGTCTTGTGGCCTTGGCCAAGCTCTTGTTGCCCTTAATCTTTACTCCGGACACTAAAGGCAGTACATTTATCAGAGTTGAGAGTACCTGAATGAAGCTTGTCAGGGAAAATCTCTTAGCACATGTATGCTCCCACCTACTCTGTCACCCACACTCTGTGAATGAAACAGAAAAAGAAACAAATAAATACGGGTGTCATGAGAAAGAAATTACATAAACGATAACTCTCTGCTCAGTTAGTGAAAAACACAATTACATGAAGGGGGGGGAGCATTAGTTGTTTGCTCTTCTTAGTTCCTTTAATAATTCAGGGAACAATCAGATTTCTCAAGAGGACTGGTTTCAGTTCCCTTATAAAATGTGTCTTTTCACTCTCGCGTGAAAACATTCACAACGAGAAATTTACTTGTTTTGTCTTGCTTTCATATTCCAAAAATTTGGTGGATAAAACAGCTTATGTGAAAAATAACCACATGACAAAGCACACTGAATTTTGAAGAACAAGTTTTCGTTTTTCAGCCCCTCCTCACTTATTGAGAACAGCGGTCAAGGGAAAACGCTGCTACAGGCACCTATTAAAATTCTGCCTTTTTTTTTTAAAGCATGGGAAACTTGCACACTGCTTGTATCATTACTTCATAAGTCATGCTCTGCCTTTTGACATCTTGTAGGGTTCTAAACTTACCAGCTTGCTAGTGCCTCGCTAGACCACAGGTTAGAAGTGGCTCCTTACATACTTTAAAGGTAAACTTGTATTTCCTAGCATTCTAGGCACGTTTTCTTCCTCTCCTTTTCTTTCGTTACCTGCAGGTAAGCCACATAGCACAACAGTGAGCAAAGCGATGAGATTCCCATTGAAATGATGTAACACTGAAAATTAAATTTACACACAAGTGTTCAGACTCTGGGTCACAGCTGGGTCACTCCTCTGAGTGGGAGGCAATCCAGCAAGGAGCACTGGATAATGATTTCTCTATGCCGAGGCCCCTTTCATGAAATATAGCACAGAGCTCTACCTTAATATCTGGATCTAATCTGATCTAATGTGTGCAACTATTGGGCTTGCTTATGTGGTACTAAGGGGTTAATTACGTTGTTCCGTGCAGTACTCTGTCTTCTGTTCCTTTCAACCTACCAGCACCCAGAAATAAGCTTTCCAGTAACTGAACCTTTATCCAGAGATAGTGTTTTAGATAAGAGCTGGCTGGCTAAGGCTTTTTACAATATATAGCATATCATTTAAGGGGGGCATTTTTTATTTTCTTGTTTCTTCAACAAAGAAGGGACTTAGACTTGGCTGTTTCTGTCCAGTCAGCTATGCTCAAGTCTCTTCTTTCTTAGCTGTATTTATCCGCTGTGCTCATCTGCATCTGGGTACAGTTATCTCACACCCCTGCACAACCTTCAGATGAGCTTTTGTAAAGGCTTTCAAGCGGGTTTCATCTTGAGATGGCAGGAAAGGCCTGCAGAGCTTCTCTGCCTGCACACAAGTAGACAGCCATTCACAAGAGGCAGAAGTTCATGTGAGCAATTCAAGCTGTGTCAATGGGATGTCTAGAGCACCTGTGAATCTTTAGAACACAGTCACATCAGGAGGTAAAACAACCTGTACTATTTCCTGCAGCCATGCTGGTCCTCAGTCTCTTACATATTGCATGGCCAATGATTTCACACTCTACCTGCAAGGTTTCCTGCTGCCACATGCCAATTCTGCAGAGAGCCACAGGCTGACAACCAGAGCACCAAGAGAAGGCTGTCAGGGCCATTTTGTGTGAAGCACACGCAGCTCCTACCCAGTGAAGCCCTAATGTGTTGATTTACAGAGTCCTCTTGGCTGACATGGGAAAATGAGTCTGGTCATGGTTGATTTAACATTTTATGGGCAAAGAGTCAGCCTGTTATAGTAAGTTTGGACTACTGCGAACACTTTGCACATGTACACACACGAGTCCAAGGAGAAGAATAGCATTCAAGACACTAAGCGGGTTTGATGCTCCCACCACTTCAGTTCTGTTGAAAATAACGAAGGTTTCAATCAAACAAACACAAAGGGCTACATTACAGGCAGACCCCCGGCTCAGTGCGCGCCCCGGCTCTGCGGGAGCACCCGCCACCGGCAAGAGCTCGGGCAGGGGTGCGGCGTCCAGGACTCACCACGAGCAGCCACGGGACACACCGGCGGGTGCCCCAGCTAGGTACCGGCCCCGCCGGAGGAACGGACCGCACCGGCGTTTTCCCGCGGGACTCACTGGGGGTCGAGCACAGTGGCCCTTCCCCCTCCGCTTCTCCGGGCCGGGGGCGGAGCGGGGACGGGCGGAGCGGCGACAAGCGACTCCGCCCGCCTCGGCGGAAGTGCCGACGGCCGCGGGGCTACCCGGCGGCTCGGGCAGGCGACAGCGGCATCGTGTCCTTTGCCGGCGCCGCCGCTCGCGGGGACGTGGTTTCCCGTAATTAACTAAAACAGACCAGCAGCAAAGCAGCCACTTAATCCGCGCTGCCGCGAGTTGCTGCGGCCGAACCAAGCCCGCCGCCTGAGTGGGCAGGTAACATCGCGCCGTGACCGGCGGGACTGCGGCTCTGACACCGGCACGGCCACCGCCACCGAGAGCCGAGACTGCTACCGCTGCCGCCTGCCCCGTGCTAACGTGGCGGGGAAGCGGGGTGGTGAGAGGAGGAGGAGGAGGGATTTCTCCGCCCGCGACGGCTTCCCGGGAGCCGTTGGGGCAAACGCCGCTCTGGACGGGCCCGTCTCGGGCCGCCGTGAAGGGGGCGGGTGCGAGCGGGGCAGGGAGCCGCGGCGGCACCGCGCTGGGAACGCGAGGGCTGGGGCGGCGAGGGACTTCATCTGCTCCCAGTCCCGCTCGGAGCCGGCTGCGACCTCCGAGATGGGCGCTGCTGCACAGAAAAAAACATTCCGGAGGAAAGGAAAAACCACAAAAAAGCCCGGCTGCTAAACAAACAGCGAACCAAGCCGCTAAACAGAAAAAACAAACCCGCCTGTCAGATTTACCTCCGGGTAGTTCAGCGGCCGAAAAAAGTCGGGGGGAAAGCGCGATCGCCTGCGTGCGGATGCCAGGAGCAAGATGAGTGTTTCTTTCATTAACCTGGCGTAATTGCAAAAAGACTCCCTTTTTGTCAGCTTCACCTAATCAAAACGGAATATCTGTATGTGGCACTGACAAAATCAGTAAAATTTCACCTTCGACTTTATTGATCTGAACAGACAGGCAGAGTTTCCTATGGTGTTCAATTTAGGGAATTAAAAAAAAAAAAAATCACTCCACTAACAGCATTTGGTACATTTCTAACCCATATGTCAGTTCAGTGCTTTAAATAATGATATTTGCATGCAGGGAGTGATTCATAAATATGTCAGGATTGTGAAATATAGGCAGGCATTTCAAACTTTCTATTTAAAAAACATGAATTATGGCCACGAAAAATGTGTTCCCATTTAAGGGTGATACGAAGTATTTGGTGTCTAGTATGGAGGCCCATCCATCATATAGACAATAAAGAGAGTTTTTGCCTGACGTTGGAAATTTATGGTTGCCCTTCTCTGCCCTAATAACTCAAGCATTGTGTCAGCCTGTGACAGCCTTTGCAGAAAAACAGCAACCCTGTTATCAATCAAAAAGCCCTTTTACATTTTTAGCAAAACTCTGATCATCCAGACACCCTTTTAATGTATATATTACATCATTATAGATCATTCTGCACTTTTACTGCAACTCGACAAAATGATCCATCACTTCAGGACAGTCCTGATGAACGCTGATGTAAATTATTTGCACATCGCTAGTACAGTACAAAATGAAAAATGTACTTTAGGTGGAATTAATTTTAGGGTGTAAAAAGATAAAGATGAAAGCAGTGGGGATTAAAGGAGACCTAAATGCATCATTAGGGATGATCGAAAACAAGCTAATAGTTATTAAAATTAAGATTATTTTAACCTTTTCGGATCGCAGACCCAGTCTCTTTCAGGAAGATAGCTAAGATACATTGCATGATTCTCGCTGCCCCTACCCCCCAGCCCAAGCGGAGCTGCTTGTAATTACGTCAAGGATTATTGTTCATTTGTCACTTAGGTGTTTGGATAAGGTTAATTATTGGGGTTGCAATGCGTTTTCCAGTAATATCTTTAGAACTCTTCGCATCTCAAAAGACGCTGTTGAAGACGCATATGGTTGACCCGCACAGTTTCCATAACAAAGTTGTCAACAAACACTCTCTACATTTAGGATCCAAGTGACGAAGCTAAAGATCACCTCTTTGTGTGCCACAGTTAATTTCTGAAGGATTACTGTAACCAAATATGTGCTTAGTTGATATAATTCTCTCCGTAGCCTCCAGGCTTTCGCGGAAGATAAACACAGAGATGCCTTTATGATTGCTGGGATTCAATGATCAGACCAAGGTGTTACAGAAGCTAAAAGACTCTTTTCACTTCTAAAACCTAAGCAGCAAATACCATCACAAAGACATACAATCGAATTAGAAGACGTGTTCACTTGCTTTGGGCTGGATCATTTTAATCATAGCACATTTAATAACGTGAAATGGAACTGAAAATCTCCATGCACTTAACAGGAAACAAACAGGAAACAAAACCAGCCTTTCTCGTGTCATCGCACTCGTTTGACTTGCTCTCTCCCCCTCGCCCTCTGGAAAGTTACCCCAAGACTTATTTAAAAAGAAAACATAACACCTTAAACATAAAAGAGGATAGATTTGGAAAACAGCTGTTCGGAGAAGAACTTCAACACGAGAGTACCAATTTTCACACTCATACATGAAACGAAGATAATAGGGGAAACTAACAAAGGGCTTCAAAGAGAAAGGTTTTCTTTTATTTTTGTTTATTATTATTATTATTTGGGGCATTAATCTCTTCATTATCTCAGCGCAACAAGAGGAAGAAAACTTATTTGAAAACATTTTAGGAGTAGGGATATTTCCGAAAGCAATGAGAAAGCAAGCCAAAAAAGCCAATCAAACACAAAAGTTGTATTCTGCTCGCTTAGTAAACATTACACTGACTACTAAAAATCGCATCCGCTCCAACGTGAATTTTGAAGATCACCTTAGAATTATCACCACTTATAAAACTATTACCTGCAGCTCATACGGGGTAAAATGTACGTTGCTTATATATCTCAGGCAAATAATTACAATCATAAAGGTAAATATTTTCAAGTACTATGCAAACATGGGAGAAGTTTGGAAATCTTACTGTGTATTGGTAAGCATTCAAACTATTTTCTTTAATAACATTCAGGAAGAAATACTCCATACTTCTGTCAGATACCTAAGCAGATGTGTCAGTTATTACCTGGGCACATGTAGTGTCGAATTAAAAGGGGGAAAAAAAGCCACAAAACAAACAAACAAAAAAAAAACCCCAACCCCCCAAAACACCCCCAAAAAGAGAGAGAGAGAGAGAAAAATTAGTGCCGAGTGTACGAATTCGTGATGCAGTATTTCTGTCAATCCATCACATGTCTTATTTGAAGCACTATGATTCTTGGGAGAGGTAAAAAAAAAAGAGAGAAATGCACCATTTACAAAAATCTACTGCCGTGCATATCTTAATAAAAACTATCGGGTAGATAGAAACACAAGCACTACAGAAGCAAATAAATTTGACGCACAGGACGGACAGACAGGTAGATGAGTTGTGTTATGCGTGGAAATATAGCCCAGACACAATTCATCAAGTACATTTATGGTAATTAAAACTTTGTTCTAAACAATAAAGAAGAGACGGGGTGGAAAGAAAAAAAAAATCTAAAGGGCCTGTAGAGTTGTTGCTGTTCAGTTTAAAAGACGAAACGTCCTTTTCCAACCATGATCTACAGAAGCTGACACCCAAACGGCAAGGGAGCAAGTTCGCAGAGCAAGCACGCTGGTGCCGAGATTTCTGCAGTTCCCTCTCGCGGGGGAAAAACAGTCAGTCCGGGTTTTTTTTTTTGGCTGATCCTGCCCAGGGTTTGCAGCTCGCCAGCCTGACCTGTCAAGCGGATTATTTTAGAGGGAGATTAATAGGGGAGGCGGGCTGCAATAATAATCGTTTTGTTTGATGTGACAACTTTGATAGGCGTTGATTTACTTACAAACTGATAGGCTTTTAATTGAGCGCCTCCATCCAGCTTGAGATGAAAGGAAAACCGCATTGAAAAGCTGCCCGAGTGCCCTCGAGCCTCAATACTGATTAGCCATCTCGACAGTGAATAGTTCAAGGCATTTTCAAACTTTTTTTCCTCTCTCGCTCTCCTCTCCTCCTCAAATATCTGCCAACCCACTCCTTTTTTAAGAGAAAATAAATCATTTCCATTGTGTGCAAATAAAATCGACTTGACATGCTTGCCAATAGCTGGTAGGTAAAGGAAAGTGTGGACTGGCACTTGTTAATTAATTCCTTCTTTGCTCTCCTTTTTTTAAGTTACAATTTTCTTTTGTAAGAGGAGGAAGACCGGTTCCAACCCTTACTGGTTTTTTGGAGGGTGTTGTTCTTTGGTGGTTTTATTTGGTTTTCTGTTTGTTTGCTTGTTTTTAAAGGAGAATGAAAGCAATAGCCACCAAAACTTCAACCAAGACTACACAAGTAAAAGCCAAATGGCAAACTGACTCATGGATTGATTAAACACGGATCCCTAGCGAAGGTAACGAGCAGGACGGAATCATTTCTGCAGCTCAAGAGAGGAAAAGAGCCTGCAGCAGCTCAGACAAAAACTATGCACCGCGTTCAAACTGCAGCGCTGCCGCCCGATCCTATGCGAGTGCATCGAACTCCGAGCCCCTCGTTGGGAGTCGTGTTCCGAGCGTATTAAGAGCACTGAATACGCTCTCACAGTTCAGAAATGCTTTGGAGGGGGCAAAGGGGAGGGGATGTTTTGAGCTTGCCTTTTTTACAAGCTTCTACATTAAAAAGTTTACAGTACTGGGTGTGATTTAAATCTCATTTGGAGGAGGAAAGGAGGAGGAAAGGAGGAGGAAAGGAGGAGGAAGAGGGCTGTCGTCCGAAGTTACTAATTAAATTACCGTCTAATGCTTCTACTTCAGCCAGAAAGATCAGAGTTTGTGCTTTTCCCACTGTCCTTCCCCCCACTTTTCCTGTCGGAGCGCTGCCTGTTTTACACATGTACCGGGTATCGCTTTGCTTCCCTGTGTTACAAGTAAAACAACCCCTTCCCGAAATCACCCTCACCTCCACAAGAAAAGAGAGAGAGATGGGGGGGCTGGGGGGAGGGTGGAAGAAACCTTCCCACAGCTGACTCTACCTTAAGACAATTAATCTTTAGTCTTTCGCCCTGGGAGGCAGGATAAATACAACGAGAAAACAGATAGGAGTCTCCCTGGTCCTGTAAGGAAAACAGCTGTTCCAAGCACTTTAATGCAAATGAACACAAATGAAGGTTTCAGCTTTTTTTTTTCTTCCAGAGTTTTACTGCACTCCATTTATCAATTGGACTTGACAACAAAAGAAAGAACTGGGGGAAAACCCGGGGCAGATTCAAGTCACTTCCACTCTATATAAAGACGGGGGGGGG
>VXBP01009548.1:55481-85358 GCA_013400115.1 Rhinopomastus cyanomelas | reverse complement strand
GGGGGGGGGGGGGGGGGGCGCGAACTCTTTGAGGGCAAGTCGTGGGTCTTGTCAGTCCTACTGCAATATCTTTTCATATGCAGGATTTCTTTACCACCCCCCTCACCCCACCCCCTCCACGTTTTAATTTTCACGGTCTTGTAAGATGACCGCAGTGACTGGAAAATGAAAGTTACCTCTATGACTTTCCACTGCTTTCAAAGCAAACGCAAGAAATTTAGAAGTTTTTTAGAATTAATTGCATTTCCGTAGAAGCTAGAGGAGTTTTGCATATTTAGCCTACTCCATGCGCTATATTAAAAGTCTAAAGTGGCTTTAATAAAAGACAGCAGATATACTTACTTGGCTGCAGGAATGAAAGGGTAGCACTTTACGGGGATAGGGAGACGGTTAAGGGGAGGAAAAAGATATCTGGGAAAACCTGCCATATATCTACCTCGTTAGAAGAGCAGATGATTAAAGGCTATCTGACACATCTGTTTAGGGCCTGGGGGAGATCGGTGTTTCAATGGAAAAAAAAAAAAGAAAAAAGAAAAAAGAAAAAAGAAGACTTGCTTCAGCAGATACAAATGCGAGAAAGTGAAAGTCCTTCCTCTCGCACAGCCCTTCCAGGATCAGCGCCTATTCTGGTCGGAGTCCAGGTCAGGAATTGGACGCGACCCCTAAAGCACTTGCCTTGTTCTTCACTTGTCAAACGTGTTTTATCTCTAAGTGACCTTTCTGTTAATGTTGTAGATTGTGTGGGCCACCATGTCAGATCCGGAAACAAAAGTAAAAGATTGATTAACACATTTTGCCTGTGAAAAAATGTTACGGGATGAGGAGGTGGGGGGATAGCGGGATGCAAAGTACAAAGAGATTAAAAAAAAAGAAAAGAAACAGGCAATCCAGGGAGCGACAGAAGGGCTGCGAACTCCGCTCAGGACATCTGCCGGCACGGTAAAGCCGCAACCGAGGGCAGAGGACTCGGCACCCTTCGGGAGCGCAGACACAAAGCCCGGGTGGATCCCCTGCACATACCCACGGGGCCCAACACGGCCTGGCTCAAATAGAACATAAAAGGTGAACCCCCACTCTCTAAGGCGAGGTGCCGCCTTCAGCCAGCCCGCAGTGCAAGGACAGGACCGGCCCGGGCGGGCGGACGGACGCGGGGACGATGGGCTCTTCTTGGCGAAAGACGAGGCGGAGGCTCGGGGAAGCGGAGCCTCTAGCCCCCTAAGCTCTGCACCGCTTGCAGAGCCCGAGCAGGCAGCGCGGTGCGAGGCCAGAGCGCTGCGCAGAGCGGGTTCACTGGCAGGATTTATCCCGCGAACGGAGTCGTTCTTTCCCCGAACCGCCCGTTCCTTCTGTTTTCCTTCCTCTCTCTCTCTCGTTCCCCCTTCAAGTCACACCAGGCTTGTAATCAGCAACAAAAGCTGACATAAATCAAGGGCGGATTGACAGCGGCTGACAAATAACTGATTGATTGTGGTTGGGGAGCACTGACAACTGACGGCGGGGCGGAGAGACGCGAGCACCAGCGGCGGGCGGTGCGTGACAACCCCGCGTGTCAACGACCTCCCCCAATCCCGCCGCTCTCCCCGCGCCGCCGCAGGCCGCGCCGCAGCTCTCTGCTCCCGCCCGCCGCGGGCGGCGACGTGCAGGCCGCTGCTCTGCAGGTTCTCGTCCGAGCCTGCTCCCGCGCTGTGAGGCGGGAGGGGCGGGAAAGCGCCCCACGTCCTTTTTCGGGGCCTGGAGGGGACGAGGCCCGGCGGAGGTCACGGAGCTGTCCGGGCGGGCTGGGCCCAGGGAAGGGGTCGGGGGACGCAGGTTGGGCTCGGAGCGGTGTGCGGTGTGCTTCTGGAGGGAGAAACGCGGGGAGGGGGAGAGCTTGGGGACACCGACGCCGGCGGAGACCCACGGCTGCCCCCCTTCTCCGACAAATGCGGCGCTTCCGGCCCCACGGGCAGCCCCGCTGCCCCTGCCGCTGTGCCGCAGACCGGCTATCCGCGACGGCTGCGGGGGAAGAAAAACGCTCGCGGCGCGTGATGTGAAACACAGAATTAACGCCGAGCCCGTCCTAGGAGCGAAAACAAGGAGGGAGGGGAGGGGGAAGGCGGACGAGAAAGGGAAGGGTAAAAAAAAAAAAGAAGAGAGAGACCATTAAAAACAGAGGAAAAAAAAGCCCCAGAAAAGGGAACGTCACATCCCCTTGACCCTCCAATCACCTCGGGGTCCCATTTGATTGGAAGGCGGCAAAGGCTTTAATCTCAGACTAATTCAGCTGCTTTTGAAGTCAGTTTCTCTGCCAGATTCCGGGCTGGATGGGCAGCGGTTCGCACCGCAGCTGAGCGGCGGAGGGAGCGCTGCGCCCCACGCNCCAAGGATTACTCGGCTTTTTTTTCTTCCTTCTCTTCCTCTCCGGCCGGCTCCCCCTTTCCCTCCCCCTCCCACCCACGCCCGAGCGATCCACGGGACATTTTTATGTTTGTTTTTCGGCGCGGGAGGCTCGTGGCTTTTTCCCCTGCTTGTCCGCAGCGAGCGAGTGAGCGTTCCCGACTGCGAGCGGCGCGACTCGCCCCAGCTTTCATGCGAGGTTTTGGGTCATGATCACATCGCCCTCGCTTTCTGCTCTCAGAAGTAGTAAGCGCAGCAGCAGCCTGAGCGAACCTGGGGGCAGTCCCCGCCGCAGCCGCAGCTCCGCCGACCTCGCCGGACCAACCGGGCACGCTGGGAATAACGGAGGCAGCAGCAGCAGCAGCGCCGCCGCCAAGCCGGGCTTCCACGCCGTCCCCCCTTCGGACCCGCTACGTCAAGCCAACCGCCTTCCCATCAAAGTCTTGAAAATGCTCACGGCGCGGACTGGACACATTTTACACCCCGAGTACCTGCAGCCTTTACCCTCTACGCCCGTCAGCCCCATCGAGGTAAGGACCCGGGCGCCCGTAGCGCATGGCGGCTCCGCCGGCCTCCCCCGGCGCTCCTCTGCCCCTCGGAATGCGTTTGCTCCGGGAAACGGGCCGCTCCCTCACACGGAGTTCGTGCGAGGAGCCGACCCTCGTATTGTCTCCATGTTTAATGGGCTGATCTCTGCTTCCCGCGTAAATTAAGTTTTTATTTCTGCTCTTTCTAGCCTTTTCTGTTTGTTTGCTTGTTTTTATTGTTGAGAGGAGGGGTGCGCGAAAGGAAACGACCCGCTGTGGGGTCACGATGCGGCCACGCAACTGAGCAGGCAAACAGCCGGGCTGTTTTCTAGGAGCGTTTGGGGGAGGGGGCGCCGAGAGGGACAGGCTGGAGCGTGGGTGCGGCAGCAGAACTATTTCGGCCCCCCAACCGTTCCCATTCAAGTACCGACGCCCGTTTGTACTTCGGGGCCCCTGTTCGTCCCCCCTCTCCTCTGCCGAGGCTGGCAGAGGATCCCCGGCGTAGCTGGGTGTCGGCGGGACTGAAACTCGCGGGGAGCGGGCGGTGGGAAGGGTGTGTCCGCGGGGATGATGGATTTCATGAAGGTCTCTGCGGAGCCAGGACAGCTCCGGAGCCCAGCACCCGGGCTCCATTTATAGATAGTGTCAGCAGTCAGGGCGCAGAAATGCTGCAGTCGCTGCCATTCCCGGACGAGTTTATGCGCGGCGGGGAGGCAAGCGCCGAGTCGCCGAGCTCAGCGCTGCCCGGGCCGCAGCCCTCGTTGCCGAAAAGCGGTGGGCGGTGAAGGGGGCCCCTGTGGGCTCAAAGGGATACGAAAATCCCCAGCCCTTTTTAAAGGCTTTGCAGAAAATGGTGTATGCGGGGGAGGGGGCTGTCAGGGTGATGAATGCACACAAAATTGTTCTGTGCTTGCAGGCCGTTCTCTGTACAAATGTACGGGACAAGGGTTCTAGGTACACCCCAGGGTTTTTCTCGGACTGATTAGACCCCTGTGTTCGCGTGTCCTTCTGATTAAACCTCTGTCTTTGTGTGTCCTTACTATCTCCGCAGCTGGATGCGAAGAAGAGTCCCCTGGCCCTTCTGGCACAAACTTGCTCTCAAATAGGGAAGCCGGACCCATCCCCTTCCTCCAAACTCTCCTCGGTCACTTCCAATGGCTCTGGAGGTGATAAGGACTCCAAGTCGGGCCCCTTGAAGCTCAGCGACATCGGCGTGGAGGACAAGTCGAGCTTCAAGCCGTACTCCAAGCCGGGCGCGGAGAAGAAGGAGCCGGGGGCGACTGGCTGCGCGGGCGGCCCCGCCGCAGGGGTCGCGGCCGGGGAGAAGTCCGGATTCCGGGTGCCGAGCGCCACCTGCCAGCCGTTCACCCCCAGGACAGGCAGCCCCAGCTCCAGCGCTTCCGCTTGCTCACCGGGGCTGCTGCCGACCGAGGGCAAGGGCGGCGAGGACAAGAAAGACCCGGAGGGCTGCGGTAAGAGCGGCGGCTCTGGCACGGAGGGAGGCCCGGGCACCACCAGCATCAGCCACAGCCGGATTAGCGTGAGTTGTGCCGGGATTAACGTGGAGGTCAACCAGCACCAGGAGAGCACGCCGGGCTCCAAGCCCATCGCCTCGGACTCTGCCTCCTCCTGCAGCAGCACCACCGCCACCTCCTCCACCTCAGTCCTGGGTTCTGGCCTTGTGGCTCCCGTCTCACCCTACAAGCCGGGCCAGACGGTCTTCCCTCTCCCCCCAGCGGGCATGAGCTACCCGGGGACGCTGGCTGGAGCCTACGCTGGCTACCCGCCCCAGTTCCTGCCACACGGAGTGGCGCTGGACCCCACCAAATCCTCCAGCCTGGTGGGGGCCCAGCTGGCCGCGGCCAGCAGCCTGGGCTGCAGCAAACCGGCGGGATCGAGCCCGCTGGCGGGTGCGTCGCCGCCGTCGGTGATGACGGCGAGTCTGTGCCGAGACCCATACTGCCTGAGCTACCACTGCGCCAGCCACCTGGCAGGGGCCGCCGGAGCCTCCTGCGCCCATGACCAGGCCCTCAAGTCCGGATACCCCCTTGTCTACCCCACCCACCCTTTGCACAGCGTCCATTCCTCGCTGACCGGCGCAACACCACCTTCTCTAGCTGGCCACCCTTTGTACCCTTACGGCTTCATGCTACCCAACGACCCCCAGCCACACATCTGCAACTGGGTGTCTGCCAATGGACCCTGCGACAAGCGCTTTGCCACCTCAGAGGAGCTGCTTAGCCACTTGCGGACCCACACTGCCTTTCCAGGCACCGATAAACTCCTCTCCAGCTACCCCAGCTCCTCATCACTGGCCAGTGCAGCAGCTGCGGCCATGGCATGCCACATGCACATCCCCACGACAGGCGCCCCGGGCAGCCCAGGCACACTGGCCCTGCGCAGCCCGCACCATGCGCTGGGACTTGGCAGCCGCTACCACCCCTATTCCAAGAGCCCCCTGCCAACCCCCGGGGCACCTGTGCCCGTGCCTGCTGCCACCGGACCCTACTACTCCCCTTATGCACTCTATGGGCAGAGACTCACCACAGCCTCGGCCCTGGGGTACCAGTGAGCATAGGCAGCAGGGCTTTGACACACAACACAGATCATAGTGGTGAGGGAAGGAAGCCCTGCAAAACTTTATAATAAAGTTGGAAAGATAAAAAAATCAGACTTTTTATAAAATAGTGTTCATTTGAGGACTGGATCCATGAGCACTGTATTTATTTATGTTAGCTTCAAGCGGGACAACGAATCATAAAGTGCATTACTTAACTGAGCTCAATAGGTAAAAGTGGAACACCCATTGTAGAATATAAATAAAAAGATAGAGGTCTTCTCTTTAATGTTACTTTAAAATTGCTATGATTGTATTGTACGTTCTTATTTAATGTCTCATTGAAACAAAAAAATTACATGCATGTTTGTTACTAAAAACAACTCGCAATTTGTCAGTTATAATTTCAAATTGCAATTATTTTTAAGGTGTATACCCTTCAAAGAGAATTGGTATTTTTTTGTATGTATTCTGGAAGAAAAAAACAAAAAAAATTCTATTCCAAAAACCTCATTTGCCTTATTTTGTTCTTTAAAAGGAACACTTAACTATTTTTAATTTTTAAGTCCACCCTGTAAAAAGGGTTAAGTAAGGTTTACGTCATGTACTAAAACAGACAATGTATCGCTTTAAAGATTAAAATTCCGTATATTTGATGTATTAAAAGGTTTTACTTTTTTTTTAAAAATATGCTTTGATTATGTTATAAAACACTAGCAGGTTTTGGATAGAGGCAACCACTAATTTCTCTTTAAGTGTTTATTCAGTTTCAATTAAAAATTTTTAAGAACCCAAACCAACAACATGAAAAACCTCCAACAAATGAAAAGGGGTTTTTATTGTAATCCCAGGGCTGTGTTTAAAAAAAAAATCCTTTTTTTTTCCTCTTTAATAGAATTCATGGGCATGAAATAGCAGAACTGAGAATCGGTGAAATCTTGCTTTTGTAAGGAAGATTAACTTTTTAAAAGTTTTTATGGTGAAAAACCTGTTTTTTAAAACTGAGTTTCAATTAAAAGACACTGTTCTTTCTTCAGAAAGAAACGGGAAAGGCAAGACTTAATCTTCTTTTACAAATATCTGAAAGCTTTTTTTTTTTACAGTGTAATGCATTACTATTCATCTCTTTTTCTAAACGAGAAGTTCAGAAGCAATTAGGAAAGCACTGTTTGATCTCCTCCAGTTCTTGTCCATTTCTTTCTTCGGTTCCTACCGCAGCACAAATGATCATCACGTTAAAAAAGAGACATCGGACAGCTCTGAAAACTCATTTTCTTTTACAAAGGGGGGGGGGGGGAACCAATCCATCCATTATTTGTTGCGTGTTTGCTCTTTAGTGGAGTGCAGTGCCAAACTCTACGTGATGCCGCGAGAGGCTGCCCCTGCCTGTGCTGCCTCCCTGTCGCCCCAGCCCTGGCTTCTCCGGGTCACCGCCCGGCTCCGGCTCCTTGTCCCGCACTCAGGTAGGAGCGGGCGCTGTGGCGGGAAAGCCGGAGGAGCCACCAAAAGTGCGGAACGATCAGTTGCCGCCGAGAAAAGCTGTAGCCGAGTCTGCGAAGGCGATACCAGGGAAGGGCTTTGCCCCGCGATCTGCCCCGCTCTGCGGGAAGCGGCTCAGGGGAAGCCGCGGACCTGCCGCCCCGGCCCGGCTTCTCTTCCCCCGCCGCCACCGGCTGCCCTGGACCGAGTTTTCCTTTGACAAATTTTGACTCTGCTTTGCTTGACGAATCACTGGATTTTCTCCCTCGTTCTGTATCCTGCACAATATAATTACTGTTCAAAGTTTCCCGCGGTGCCCAGATGCTAATTAGTCTAACGCATTTACTCCAGATAATTAGTGGCAGCGTTAGTGTGCAGCAGACAAGAAAAGCACAAGCTGAGGAACGTCCGGCGCTCGCCTGGCCAGGGCCAGCCCGAGCCCGGAACCAGAGCCGGGGCTGGGATTCGCCCGGGAACGCCGTGGCTGGGCCGCGGGTCGGGAAGCGACACGGGAAATGCTTTGTTCTTTAACATAACGTATTTTTTCCACCTTAAATGGGAAAGCGACTTTTGCGTATCTCTGCTTTGGGCGATGTAAAATGAGCTCTCGGTATGAAACGAGAGAGAATGAGGTGGAGGGAGGACGCCAAGAAAACTTTGATAATAAAATAGGAAGCGAATGCGAGCGCAGCAAGTAATTGCCGGTCGGGGTGGGGGTGCTAGTAGTGGAAGAATCATTCAGAGAGACCGAGAAAGGCAGAACAAGCTCTCAGCCGCTGCCCTCCGCCCTCTGCTGCATCCCGGCTGCCGAGCGCCCGTATAGCAGCTCGGCCAGCCTGCACTCCCCGCTTCGCTGTTTTAATTACTTTTAATTTGAGGAAAACTACATTTCAGGCTCCATCTGGGTGCGCAAGCAACTATTACAGATTTGCCGCGATTAAAAACCACCAGCACCGCAAACGCTCCTCCTCCGTTCACGCGTTTTACCATTACAGATTTCTAACAGCTGCAGCTCGGACTTCGGAAAGCGAAAACCCACCAGCAGTCAGGTGTTGGGGGGGCTGTTCTAGAAAGAGCGAGAGGACTTTCTGTGTCCTCGAGCCCTACCAGCAGCTTTGTGGATTTATGCTCGCAGAAGTTATACACATGAAGGTTACTGATGCAAGTGGTGAAACGAACACTTAGCAATATTATTGTTTTACTCAGATACTGTCCCTGAGACTAATGAAAAATTCAAATAGGATATTTTGTTTGTAGAATGGTGGTAAAGAGGTCTGTCTTCCAGGTTTGTGAAGTATTTGACCTTCAAGTGTTTTGAGATTAATATAGGATTTCTTTTCTTTTTTCTTCTTTTCTTTTCTTTTCTTTTCTTTTCTTTTCTTTTCTTTTCTTTTCTTTTCTTTTCTTTTCTTTTCTTTTCTTTTCTTTTCTTTTCTTTTCTTTTCTTTTCTTTTCTTTTCTTTTCTTTTTTCTCTTTTTTCTTTTCTTTTTTCTCTCCTTTCTTTTCTTTTCTCTCCTTTCTTTTCTTTTCTCTCCTTTCTTTTTTCTTTTATCTTTTCTTTCCTTTGCCTTTTCTTTTATCCTTCCTTTTTCTTTCTTTCTCTCTTTTCTCTCTTTCTTTCCCTCATTTTCGTTATTTTTTTTCTTTTCCTAATAGAGCTTGGCTTATGTGCATTAATGTTTTTAGGTGAAAGGACTGCATTCGTTATTTCCCCCCACCCCAGTTCTTACTAACTGGATGGGTTGCAGAGTTGACAGCAGCCGCTGGTCCATGCCACCGAACTAAAATAATTTCACAGTGAAAAACCAGCTCGAGAGGACAAGCAACAGAAGGGCAAAACCCATCAAAACCTGAAACTCTGATCAATCTGACCAGAGTCAGGCATACATTAGTTTAAATTAAACAGTTTCATCTTTATCACAAATCTTTTTTGAACATTAAAGATAAACTCATGTAAAATTTAAATCAACTCTTGTCAGACGCTAAGTGCGACTGAAGAACCAAAATAAAAGTTAATGCTTTTCCACCCCCTCTGCGAGGTTTACTCTGGATGCCATTTTGACAAAATACTTCTGATAAACAGAACCTTTCTTTTCTAAGTGTGGCTTATCTTATCTGTGGGAAATGTAATTAAGTTGGTTTTATGAAACAGTAAAACAACAGGCTCCACAGACAGCAAAGGAGGTTCTGTAATATACCTGAGTCTACATGAGCACGTGTGTCTTGGCTGATGTGTGCGATCCCACGCTAAACACGGACAGATGCGTTTGCTTGCCTGATTTTAAAGTGCAAAATATGTGCTAGAGCTAAGATACAGGGATGTCTTTATGACGGGAAGATTTTCCTTAGCGATAAGAGGCTCCATTTTCTAAGACCGGAAAGTCACCCGCTGCTCACACCCTACCTTTGAAGCCACCCTCAGCGCGGCCTCAGCGCGGCCAGTAAGGTACACTCGGTGTCTTCTCACTAATCCGAGTTTTGCAATCACCTGCCCACATCTGCAATCGAAATCACTCAGACAAGGGGAGTCCTGAAAGGCCCAAGCTATCCAAAGCAAAAGTAAATGTGAATTCTTAGTCCGTAGAAGTATTGATCAAACTTAATTCATTCACATCTAGGAATAAACGGCGAGACATGCCACCCTGCTTTAATGCTGTTTGCTCTCCCTACAGGTTTTCAGCAGAGGACTGACTGGGTTTTTTATTTGTTGTTTATGAGGTATTATGTTTGTTTTTTGGGGGCTTTTTTGGAGGGCAGATGGGTGCTGTGGTTGTTTTTTATTTTGTTTGTGTGTGTTTCTGTTTTTTAAAGGAAAGAATGTGAAGTTGGAAAAAGCTCTGGAGTTCTCAGCAGCAAATCTCCTTTCCAGCCAGATTTTGGGTATAATTTTGGACATTCCTAACCTCAAGGTGAGACCTCCATCCTGCAATTTTCTGCACCACAAACTATAACCCACGTTGCTTCATGAACAGAACTGCAGCAGGCAAGGGGATCAGTCCGGACTGGAGGTGTATAACCTCTGCTACATCTCTCAGTTTAGTTCTAGGAAATTTGGGGGCAGGTTTTTGGGTTTGGTGGGTTTTTTTAAGGTAACGTTTTGTTGCAGTGAAGCATGAAGGTGTCAAAAGAAAAAAAAAGAAAAGAAGGACCGTTACCCTGACTGCTCCCACGTCTTTGGGGGTAGAATGCTTTGGCAGTAGAGACAAGGTTGAAATTCGAGCAGACTATACATTTGAGCTTGTGCATAAATGCGGAAAGACTCAGTGTTTCTCCATCAAGATCAACCAGGTGCTGCTGCAGAAATAGACTCCCACCTCTGGCCACTTGTTCTGTGCGTGTGTGTGTGTGTCTGTGTGTGCACAGCGATGCGCAGACTTTGTTCCCTCTTCATGTCTGAAATTCATCAACTGCTCCCCCCTTCCAGCCACCCTGTCCCTTACGTGAAAAAAAGTAAATCCGTTCAGGCTTTGAATATTGTAAGAAGCCTTGTGTGTATTTTTTTTAAATCTTCAGATGAATTAAAGACAACCTGACAATGCTGTCATCTGTCTTCAACGTCACATCAAGGCAAGAAATAATGATAACAGAGCAGCAGAAAGACGCCCACTGAACGCTGCAGGATATACAGACACGTATATACACACGTATATCTATCTTGAAACGGTTGGAAAGAAAATAAAATGAGATACCCTTCTTAGGCTAGCATGGTAGGAGAGTGGGGGGGATTTTAAAAATTATTTTACATTTTTTAACGTGGTTCCTTTTTCCTGCTTTACTTTGTGGATAGTGTGCTCCCTGATCCAAAGCGCTTGTGTGGGATGGGGCAAGACGACGAGCAGGCACGTTCCTGGTTCCTAAACTGCCACAACCGATAGAAACATAAAACTATCTCCTTTCGCTCCCACTCCGTTGCAGGTCACTCTCCCCTTCGGCGCTGCCGCTCTCCCGTGGCTCAGGCCGAAGCGAGGCGGCTCCCCGCTTTGTCTCGGCGGCCCCGCACGGGCTCATGACCGCCAGGAGGCGCTGCGGGCTCCGGAGCGGCCGAAGGGCCCGTGTGGGGCGGGGAATCCGCGATGGGATCGCAGGGGAAGTGCCGTGGGATCAATGGGTTTAGCCAGATAACAGGCCGGACTAACCATCGGCCGTAGTAGTATCGGTTCGTTTGCAGGCTTTTTGGTTTTTAGTGGTTTGTGTTGTTTTGGGGTTTTTTGGCCTCACGCTTGTAGTCTCCCTCGTGCTGAAGGTTAAATAAATTGCAGTTGTATGGAAAACAACTGGTGCTACATGTGTTCATAACAGATGGGATCTTATCACAGTTTAGCTGTAATAAATTCTGACTTCTGGAAATTGTAATCTTTGCTCCCTGCTAGATGTCTCTTTTCTGCTGTAATAACAGCCCTGCAAACTTCTGAGAGAAGCAGAGAAGTCCTCGGTGCCGGCTTTGTCCCGGCGCCAGAACACTGGCGGCTCCTGCGGCTCTTTCAAAGTTTCTCTGCAAACCCGTCTGAAAACCGAGAGACAGAAACCCCAGCCGCAAAGGGAGGCAAAGAGCTGATCCTTCCCCGCCTTGGGTTACGTTACTGACGAAGGCCAATTGTAATAGTCCTTAATGCACGGCGGAAAAACCCAAGAATGAGCCCTGCGAGTCACACATTTCGCTTTGCTTTGCAGAGACAGAAAACAGGAGAAACCCATCCCCCAAGGAAGATGATAACAAATTTTACAATAATGCCCCTGCGCTTTAAGATCACAAAATTAAAAAATAAATTTGAATGAGCCCTGAAAAGACAAAATTGTAATAATAAATTGTCCCTATTCACTGAGGGTGCTGGACTAATTATTTTCACCATATTGGCTTCCCATTGCTGTTTATCGAGTCGCAGGATAAACGCTTGTAAATCCATTACACTTCCATAAATCCTTTCGCTGCTTTCTTTTTGGCCAGTGCTTTTGCAACATTAATTGATTTTATTGCACTTTCTGAAGTCACTGTATATTAAACTCCAAGAAGTTTGCTCTGAAAGGGTGGTTGTGTTTTCCATCGTCATGTGAAACCCGTGAACAGGAATTACTGAAGCTCCTGCAGACTCTAGTCTCTTTTTTACCCTGCTGCGATCTTGGTGGGGAGTGCAAACTGCAAGTTTCTAATAATCTACGCTGTTACAAAAAACCAGCCCCTTTATCGCTGGTGAAAAATTAGTCTAAATTCAACCACCACATTTATCACATTACTTTTAGATGAAGAGAGGCATGAAATGCTACTGGGAGATCAAGATCAAACAGCCGGAGAAACACTTGGCCAGTCATTTATGTTACTGGATTGAGAAAAGTTGTTTTTTGGAAAGAATTTGCGATTTATAACTAGAAGTTCAGTGCCATTTAGGAGTACATGGACTCCACGTTCCTCGATCTCTTCCTCCTTTTGCCTCAAGCACCTGAAGAAAACTGGACTTAACCAGCCTTAAACTAATTAATGATTTCTCGCCTAGTATCAGGTAATTTCCATTTCCTTTACCTGTCGCGCTAGCCGATGATCGCGATTTAACCTCTGTAGGTACTGCGGCTCATGCTTAGAGTTCTCTCCCTGCCCCCGCCGCCGCCTTTCGCGGGGTGCCCCATCGCCCGGGCGCTGACGAGCCTTTCGGCCGCAGCTAGCCAGCAGCGTTGCTCTGCGGACTCGCTCCGAGGTAGTTCAGTGACGCAAGAGTGCGCAGGGTAATTACGGCGGAGCGCGGAAGACGCGCAGAACGGGCTGGGTTACGCGCAACAGCAAAACGCCGCTGAGTACAGGCTTGTCCCTCCTGGCACAGGCTCAGCGCTTGTACCTGGCCCCCGGCTGCCCAGTCTTTTCGCTCTCGTGAGCTGCTACTCCGTAAGGCGAAGGTAAACGCAGCAGCTGCTAATACGGTTGTTATTTATCCTGGGAGCTGTTAGCCCGGGGAAGGAGTCCGAGAGCTGCGCCCTGTGCGTCCAAGCCTTGCGAGGCTCTCGGCCGGCGAGGGTAGCGCTCAGCGCCAGGACCAAGCCCCGGGACCTGGCACAGCGCTTCCCTCCCGGCGCTTTGCCTCTCGGTGCCGACAGACAAGGGCCAGGGCATCCCTGCTCTCTGCCTTCCTTCTCGGCGGGGTGCGATGGGGCAGCGCTGCCCGCCGGAGCCCTGAACCGAGCGGGCCCGCACCCCTTCCAGGGAAGGGCCTTGCCCGTGGTGGCAAGGGCAGGAGCATGACCATTTTCAGCCACTCAGCTTTTTTGAGGTAAAGTACCCTGTTTGGGAAAGGTCGCATCTGCGGTTCTGATTGCTTCAGATGGATTAGATCACCTGGAACCGGGACAGAGCACCCTGGTGTGAGGACACACGTTCTGTAAGAGAACGGATCTCACTCCTTATAGCCTTTCAGCTCCCACAAGACCCAAAATTTGAGCTCCAATATTGTCTTGCATCGCCACAGATTCTCAGAAACAGCCAATCTGCCACGCAGCTTCAGAAAATGTCTCCCCTCTTGCACAACTCACAGACCTGAATCCTTGAACTTTTCTGGTACAAACTGCTACCATCATCTACCCCACTGTCTTCTATGCTTGAAGTACATGTCTAGAAGCAGAGCAATACGTATCAATTCCCAGAGTCAAAAGGTTGCAAGTTCATAATTCTCCCTTCTTATGAGTCTTAGCCTTATTAGATCACTAGGTTAGCCTCATGTGGGAAAAATCTTCACTCTCTCCTTTGGAGGCATTTCACTTTGCATAAAAATGCACCAGGCCAGAGGGAAAGAGAAGAAAAGAACAAGGCTGTTTACTCTATTGGTTATGGTGCTTGCCAAAGCCCAGAGCTCAGGTCTGCGGTGAGATTTAATCATGTTTCCACCTACTCCTCCTTTGGCTAAGAAAGAGATTTAAACGTTCTACATTGAAAAAAAAAGTTAAACTTTCAATATCCCCTTTTTACCTTAGATGGTAGAAGAGATGAGTGTACTCAGGTGGAGTGGGAAAAAATAATGAGTTGTTGGAGAAAAAGCTATTTGAACAGGGACCTTGTAGAAGAAAGTGAAAACCACCATGGCCTGTTAGGCAACAGCAAGCTCTGTCTGCCAAGGCCTTAGTGAAAAGGAAGAGTTTCCTACTGCTTGCATGGATTACATAAAAACGGTTCTTGTGGTACAATTCATGGCTGTACAGATAAAAGTGTTTCTCCTACTTGGTCTATGTCTTTGTTACTTTGTCCCACCCTATGCAAAGCCACTGGTGACCATCCCCTCTAGCCACACACACATGCAGCCCTGCTCCTGCCCACCCCAGCCTATAGTGGCCATCATAGAAATTTGCTGATGGAGACTAAAACAAAGCTAGTCAATCTCACTACATATATTTTTACAAGACTAAATTAATTTTGTGTACATCAAAAAACCCCAACAAACAACATCACGAAGCATACAGTCACTTTCCATCGAGGAATACACAATTACTCAAGAGTCTGAGAACATTCATAAGACTTTTTTTTTTTTTTTACCTTGGAGCGGGGGGGCTCCAATTTCCTTCTCTTTGTGAGATAACAATTTCCTTAAATATATATTGCACTAGCAGGCCTAGGGAATATGTTCCAGATAAAACAGATGAGTAGAATTAAGTGTTGGGGGTTTTTTTAAGATCAGCTGCCAAATACATTCCAGTAGAGGTGTCAAACATTTTATGAAGAGAGCTAATCACATATATAATTACAGACTTCAGGCTGGATATATGGAGTAAGGGTTAAATGTTATGCTTGATTGAAAGCAGATATCCTACATGCACCCATACATTTATAAAAAGATGGAGAAAGGAATTTAGACCAGATGGAACAACTATTTTTTTCTTTTTTTGTAATTTAACTGTGTTGTTTGGTCGAGAAACAAATGGTTGTTGATGAATCTACAAACCAGGTACTGACAACTTGTTCACAACAACTGGCTCAGTGGACAGCCAACACTTTTTATGCTACTCTAACTTACCTATTGCTAAAGTGACTGAGTTACAACGATACAATTTCCTACATGTAGATATTACAGTAAGTAAAAATACTGGCAAACTCCATGACTACTGAGAGGTGATACCTGTATAGTTTACCCCTAGTAGAGAGGTACTTGTGAGTCACCATACGTACCATGGTCACAAGTTATGGAAAAAAGCTAGCTCTGTGAGAGAGAAAATACACTTGAACTTGTATAATCAGTGTTCCCTACAGTGAATTATGTTTACTGGTTAATGGGGTTGTATCAATTACATTTATACTTTGAAACTATTAGAGCTTGCACATACTTTATGTTCACACGCTAACGTGAAATTCTAGTCAGCCTGAAGTCAGCAGAAGTCTTCCAGCAATCCTCAGGCAAGCAGCATGTTTCCTGTGAGAAGAAGAAAAACTGTGCTAAAGTTTATAAACTCTAATTCCATCTAAGTAAGATCTAAATACGTGCAACAGTTTTATTACTGACAATTTGGGAAGGGGCTTGGGAGCAACCTGTAGGCAAGTTTATCGGCAACTATTTTGGTTTAGAACCTTCCTTCAAAAGTGAGAATGTTCAGATGACAAATTCTAAATAGACCATTCAAGGCAGATCAGTAGGAAATAGTTAACACCCCCCCCCCACTGATCATAGGTATTTCTGGGTGTTATGTAAAATGGAATGAAGTCGATTTTGATCATTGTATCACTGACACAGTCATTTAATAGCTGATGCTTCTCAATGTAATAAGAGCATGGAGAGTTTAATCACCAAACCAATCCGATCAGTCACCTCTCATAGGTTACACAAGAAATTGCTGCATTTCAGTGATGGGCCAGATGTGTGTATTTTTTACCTTGTATATATTGTCCAGGTATTTTCCTAACAGAATAATGGAACAATAATTTTTAAAATTAACTACCGTCCATTTAAAATTGCTTTAAATTAGTAAGAAAAGAAAGGAAAATTAAAGGTTAAAGAACAAGGTTTTTATACAGAGCACCTCTGAAAATGTTTACATCTATTCTGAAAGCTAGTGGTCTTTGGTGAAGAACCACAATGACGTAGTTATTGCTCAGTAATGTGACTCAGTTTTGTATGCACAGATACAGACTACTTTACACACTAACGTGTACGTAAAGTGTGATAGTAAAGTTTTGCATCTCCATCTTGAAAGCAGTTATTTCATAATCTTCTTATTTTGTCATCTTTTAAATGTTAAACTCATTTGGGTAACATTCTTCCAGTCTTTCTGTTACAAACATTAGCATGAGGACAGGCGTACTTCTGCAAAGTCTCTTTGATGCATTTTGTAATAGTTTAATTTTGAAGAAAAAAAAAGGTGTTGTGAGCTTTAGAACAGATAAAAGGAATCTGTGCACTCCACACTCCCCTCACAAGCTGGCCTTTGGAATGAGAGCACATACAATTCTGGAAGCATAATAGTCATCGTCTCGCTCATTACCTGTGACCTCCAGGGCTAAAACACAAACCTTTACACCTTGAGTTAAATACCCCAGCAAGCAGCTGTAGTATGCTCATATCCGCTGTTGACCAGATGTAGACACAGAGTGGGAGGTACAGCACAGAGCACAGTGGGCTACATATGCAGACCTACTCAAAAGAAAGTTAAAGATTGGCTAGAGACTAATCCATTTTATAGGCTAAGAAATTGATTTTCAGAGGAACTGAACTACAGGTGCTCAAGTCTCTTTAAAAAACCCCAAGAGCTTAACTCTGGTGGTACTATTAGCAGGGTTCATCACAGTATTAGAAAGCATGGGAAACATCATCTTAGATTCTGGCATTCTCTAAGTCAGGGTCCTTTGCGTGCAGCACGACACGGGTATTTTTTGCCTGGAGTGGGGGTTAAGGACATTTGTTTATAACTGCTAAACTAGGGATAGAATGGTCGACAAACATGATGCATAGCTGTAACATCCAGTTGTTTTTGGCTGCAACGTACGATGCACCTAATCAAATCCGCATCAGAAATGTAAGAGGTGATAAGATGCTTTGTATTCTATAAGATGTATTTTGTATTCTATTACTGATGAGTAATGAGAATCTTAGAAACAAGCCAGCTGTAGAAGTCAGCTCTGGATCATGTCAGGCAAAACTGATTCAAGTTAAACACCAGAACAAATGAAGTAGGTCTCTAAAGGATTCCGTTTCAGAAGGGCAAACTCTGGTGTACTCATGTCAGCGGGACTGAGGAGCTAATGGGTTGAGAATATTAAACTGGTCAAGATCTCTTTTCCAAGCACAGGAAAGAGTGAAAAGAAACCCAGGAGGTGCTCCAGGCCTAACAGGATGCACTATCATCTTAAGGAATGTGTTACACATGGAAAAAGAGATGAAAGTAACGTGAGGAAAACCCCTTTGTTTGCTAATCACTCCTTATCTGAGAAGATTACTTACCTGATGTAAGAATGGCCAAAGAGAGGAGCAATGGGAGGCTTTGTGAAAGACACTAACATGGGTGAGGATTCATTTTTTCAGCTGTATAAGTAAAAGGAAAGGAAGCAAGGAATGCAGTAGAGATAAGGATAGTGCAGCCATATCCCCGACCCCAAATTGGTGAATTACATTAATTTAAACAAGGGAAATACTGAGTACAGGGTGAAAGGGAAATAGCTAATAGGAATGATCTCAGTGAAAATCAGATGAAGAAGAAACAAAACCAAATCTGGTCTCTCTCTTAACTCTGAGTCTAGTTCCCGAAGCTCCACTCTAACTCATAACTCATAACATTAGATCACAACCGTAGCAAGGACCTTCCACCAAATACAGCCAAACACACCAGCACAAAACGAATGAAGACTGTTTCAAGAAGGGAAGTACAATGTCCAGGATTGACATGTTTATCATTCTGATTCCAGTAATAGCCAAAATTTTCAGTTAAAGTATCAAAGCATAGAAATTAATACAAACATATTTAGAAGATATAGTCTGGGTTTATTCAAAGCAGATCACACCACATGGGTAATTTTCTCCCACAATAAAACACCAAACCAAGCCCAAACAAAAATCCTAGCATTCTGGGCTAAAATAAAAAACCCCAAAACTGCATCGTTGGTGTCATTTCTCAACACTGATAAGGAGGTTCTGCTAAAATATGATATAATGACAATGGATCAGCAGGGTAAGGCAGCTGGTGTAACCTTCAGAAGAGAAAACATGACGGTGTTGTGTAAAGCACTGGGAAGAGCTCACCTGAAACTGCGTACAGTCTAGTCACCTGCATTCAGGAGATTATCTGGAACTACAGCAGGCAAGGGAGAAGGGCTAGTAGAAAGATCAGGACAATGGAAAGCATTTTTTTGTGAACTGAAATTAAACAATCTTGATCTGTTTAGTCTGCTACAACAAAAGCTGAGTTAGGATAGCATTGCTGTCTAACTACTAAAGGTGTGAGGAAAACAAAAGACTAATTTAAGTTTGGCACAAGACCAAATGCACTTTAGTTGGCCACGAACAAACTGTTTGGAATTAGAAGCAGATTCTCGATCAGCGGAGCACTGGTGATGAACGTTTCCGATAGCTGATGCAGGGTGGGTTTTGTTTTGCTTCTCTTTCCAGTGGTAGCTGGTTGGTTTTGATGCTGTCCCAACTCAGTGCCGACGGCAAACGGCTCACCAGAAACGCTGCAAGGGAATCATGTTCTGTAACAGCTGTCCTTTGGGAATAGTGGGAATAAACCACTAAGCTCTTGTTAAGATGGAGCACAACAGAAAAAAAATTACATGACACGGCAGTTGCAATAGGGAGGGAAGGACCCAGTAGCCCAGTGTTTTCCTGTTCTGAAAGTTTGTGATGGAGGAGCTGGTAGATAAGATTAACCAAATAAGTGATTAGCAAACATTTTTCTGATGGAAGTAATCACATAATACCATTTGATCCAAGTGTGATTTAAGTAGTGATGATTTGTTAAAGGGTTTTTCTTGATGGATACTTTAAAGATGTCTGAAAGAAGTTAAAGTGGCAATAAAAATTCCTCAGAGAAAAATCCAGCAATCAAATTTTCTCTTGGTCTTCTATTTGTTTGTAGTCCTGATGGGTGCTCCCAACTGCTCAAGGCCACTGTTCTGGGGAGAGCAGAGAGCCAGGCCTTTGCCAGCCTAGCTGTAGCTCAGCATCTGCTCCGGATTGTCTACCTTTATGGAAGCAGAAAATGGCTCCTGCTTCTCTCTTTTTTGGGCAACCAAAAGCTGAAGTACCTGTAGTAAGGGATCCTGACAACCATTCTTTCCCTTTTATTGAGGAGCCTGGTGTGATGAGGTTGATTTTTCCCAGATTAGCAAGTTGAATCACATGGCTTCTCTCAGTCTGTCCAGTTAGCGTTACCTGGTGCTCCATGCTGCAGATCCATGCTGGTGGCCAACAGACTTCCCTGAGGTGGCTGTGAAATCTGCGGTGGCTGCACCTGAGTTTTACACCTCAGGCTGGGTTTTCTCTCACAAGTGGGGAGGGGAACATGCAAACCATCTCCCTCTCCCTCTCCTGCATCAAGGCAGATTCCACAAATGTGTTTGTGTGGTCACTGCTGAGGAATCACATAGAATCACAGAACATCAAGGACTGGAAGGGACCTCCAAAGATCATCCAGTCTAACCCCATGCCACAGCAGGATCACCTAGAACAACTCTCTCAGTCTGGCCTCACAGGAGAGGTGCTCCAGCCCTCTGATCATCCTCGTGGCCCTCCTCTGCACTCGCTCCAGCATCTCCANCAACCACTCTCTGGGTGCGGCCATCAAGCCAGTTCCTCACCCATCTAGTGGTCCATCCATCAAAGCCATGTTCCACCAGCTTGGAGACCAGAGTGTGGTGCGGGACAGTGTCAGAGGCTTTGCTCAGGTCCAGGTAAACGACATCAGTCACTACCCCTTCATCCATTAATGTTGTGACCTGTTCATAGAAGGCCACCAGGTCAGGTTTGTCAGGCAGGACTTGTCCTTGGTGAAGCCATGCTGATTGTGCCCAATCTCCTCTTCACAAATCTCCTGTCTCAGTAGTGCCTTCAGGAGGATCTGCCCCATGATCTTACCAGGCACAGAGGTGAGACTGACTGGCCTGTAGTTCCCTGGCTCCTCCTTCCTACCCTTTTTGAAAATAGGAATGATGTTTCCCCTTTTCCAGTCAGTGGGGACTTCACCAGACCACCATGACTTTTGGAATATAACAGAGAGGGGTTTGGCATCTTCATCTGCCAGTTCTGTCAGTACCCGTGGGTGTATCTCATCTGGTCCCATGGACTTGAACACTTTCAGGTTCTTCAGGTGATCATGAATCTGATCTTCACTTATGATGGGCAGTTCTTCCTTGCAGTCCGTACTGTTATCTTCCGTGACTCCAGGAGTGTGGCTGGAGGCCTTTGCAGTGAAGACTGAGGTAAAGAAGTCATTAACCTCAGCCTTTTCCATGTCACTTGTGACCACATCACCTGTTTCCTTCCTGAGGGGACCCACACCTTCCCTAGTCTTCTTTTGACCTGTAGAAATTCTTGGATGATCCCTTTGACCTCCCTGGCTAGGCCCAATTCAAACTGTGCCTTGGCTTTCCTGGCCTGATCTCTTGCTGTTAGGGCAGCTTCCTTATACACCCCCCATTCTAGCTGTCCTCCCTTCCACTCCTTGTAGAGTTTCTTTTTGTGTGACAGCGTGTCCAGGAGCTCCTTGCTCAGCCAGGCAGGCCTCCTAGTGTTCTTCCCTGCTTTCCTCTTTGTTGGTATACATTGCTCCTGGACACAGAGGAGGTGATCCTTGAACACTAACCCGCTGTCCTGGACCCCTTTTCCTTGAAGGGCTTCATCCCATGATACTTTGGCCAGCAGATCCCTGAAGTGATCAAAGTCTGCATGCCTAAAGTCCAGGGTCATAAGCTTAGAAAACTTCCTCCTGGTTGCCCTGAGTGAGGATCTTAAACTCAACAGCTTCATGGTCATTGCAGCCAAGGCTGCCCCTGAGCCTCACATTGGTCACCAGCCCTTCCCAGTTGGTGAGAACAAGATCCAGCAGAGCACCTTTTCTTGTTGGTTCCTCCACCATTTGAAGGAAGAAGTTGTCATCTATGCAATCCAAGAATAACCTGGATTGCTGGTGCCTTGCTGCATTGTGCCTTCAGCAGATGTCAGGGTGGTTGAAATCTCCCATGAGGGCCAGGGCCTGTGACCTGGAAGTCGCTACTATTTGTCTGTGAAGTCAAGTCTTGTTTCTGCTGGTCAAGTGGCCTGTAGCAGACCCCTACAGTAACATCACCCTCCTCATCTTCCCTTTTATTTGAACCCACACACTCTTGACCAGCTCATCATCCTTCCCCAGGTGGAGCTCCACTGATTCCAACTGATCAGTGATATAGAGGGCAACGCCTCCTCCTCTCCTTCCCTGCCTGTCCTTCCTAAAGAGCTTGTACCCCTCTACCCCTACATTCAAGGTAGTGGTGCAGCTCCTTCTGAGGGGAGGCATTGAGGAACCTTCTGGAACCCCCTGAGGTATGGGGGAAGACACTGCTGGAGGGGAAAGCTCACCTGTCCCCACTGGGCCCTAGCTGCCAGCAGTGGCTGCCAGCCCTGTGCAGGTCACTTCAAACAACACATGTGAGCTTTGTTTTACAGCCAGCGCACACGAGAGCAGGTGTTTTCTGTAGTGAATAAGGTGCTGCTGTCACAACAACAGACCTGAGGAAAACTCTAGGTCTAAATGTCCCACATGCAGCCTCGTCCTCTGGCTCCAGCTAGATGAGGAGCCTGATGTTTATGATGATGAGGGAAGGGTGCAGATCAATCTTCTTGGGCCCTTCAGGACTTGCCCTCTGCTGAGAATACAGCTGGAGTGAGACCATGTGAAACATGCCTAAGCAGCCACGACCACATTATTTCTTATGGACAAGTAGGCATTTGGTAGTGGCAACTGTGAGGTTCAATTGAATTGAAAGGTCTACTTGTTTTTTCAGCAAAAGGTGATAATAAGGCCACCCAGTGTGTACTGGAACTGTTAAGCCCTGTATTGGAGACTAATATTAAAGTGAATGTACATGGATTGCACAAAGTAGAAAACAAAACACGTGAAGGATGTACTGAGAGTTCCTGTATGAAATCTCAGTTGTGTGCATCCATTAACCTTGTCTCTTTCTTGAAATGTAGAGCTCGCTGTTTCACTTTTCTAAAAAGCAACTACATCTAAAATCAGTAACCAATCAATGATAGAAGCACAACTTAGTAGAAGTTCTAAGGCTTTAATCATTTTTCGGTAAAGCTTTGAGACAGCTCTGGTGACAGAACTAGGCAAACACAGGTGACAAACACAAATACTTAGACCGTTTGCAGAAAGGAAAGCCTTCGTGGCTGAAAGGTCTTAAGTGTTGTGGTTTTTGTCTGAACTAGAACAAAAATTTAGGTTCTTTTTCCTGAAAAAAAACAACTTTGCTTTTTTCTTCTGGACTTTTATATAAAGTTGATAGAGCATTGTCACCCTGAAAAACTCTTCCTTTTGGTTATTCATCAAACAAAGGTAAGAAAAAGGTTTTATTTCTCTTCACAGTTATTAGTTTGCTAATGACATTGAACCAAAAACATGAATGAGATGCAGCTCATAAAATCTCCAAAGGACACAAGAAATTATAGGTTAATAAGTTGGAGGCTTGTACGATCTGGAAACAAATGTGACATTTTCAGATCTGTCAACTGCATTTAGTAACAGATAAATATTTCCTGTAAATGGAAGCAGGGATAGACTGATGATTTATCTACATACAGAATTGTGCTGATTTGACTAAAAGCTTGACTGCACATGGAATTACTCAAGAATAAAAGCAGTGTTCTGAGTGAATAGCTTCTTGTGCAGGCATGCTTGTTCAAGAATACAAACTAGAATAAGGTAATTATGTGATGTGATAAGCTTTTATATGTAGGATATTTTTGTAGGGCTATTACCCTGCTTTCATACCCTGCCTTAGCCTGAAATAACTTCCAAGGACAATAATATCTTAAATTTGAATTTTTAAAACCCTCTCAACTAAATATACTGTGATCCCATAGGGATTTTATTTTGTATTGAAGCTGTGTCTTGGCTTGATTGAGAACAAATTTTAAATACATGAAATACATGAAATCACTAGATTTCATGTACCTTGATTTTAAGCCTCTAAATTCAGTATTTATGTGTGACATGTCCTCTCCTTCTGAGGACATACTGACTTGACAGTCATCCCGTGTCAGTTCCACAGTTTTCCAGGGTGAGGATTTCTGTCCCTTCTGTTTGCTTATTCACACATTCCTTCTCTGTATCACCGTGTCCCAGCTGTCTGTGCACCAACAGTCTCTGCTCAGGTGTCTGTGTGGACTGCGAGGAGGACAGAGAATCACATGTGAGTTCCAGTCGCTTTCTGGCGTCAACAGAGCAGAAAGTGTAACTTCACGAGGGACATCCACAGTTGTATGAACACTTGTGCAAGAAAGAGCAAAAGAAGCAACAGAATACGTGAGAAACACTTGACTCGAAAGAACTAAAACTTTCCTTCCTCTGTTGAAAGGGTTGTGAATGTCCTACCTTCTTTTTCACCTCTCAGGGAGCATGGAGATTGCAGTCTCACAATCAAAGTCTTTAAAAGTACAGTGTCAGTTTTAGGATATAGAAGGAATGCTCCTATGCAGAACTAGGAATAACAGGCTGCAGAGAGAGAAATGGGAACAACAGGAATATTGAGCAAGTGTGAAGGCCTGGGACCCCATACAAAGGGTCTACTCAGGCCAGAGATAGAGCAGCTGCACAGAGCTGTGCTTCGTGAGAAGTTGTCATCTGTACTATTCTTCTAGATAAATTTCTCTGTATACTGGAGTATTTCCCAGACTGTGACTTCTTGACCACTGTGCTACCATCATAACCTCTAGCTTCTGGGTTGCTTCAAAGTGAGGTAAATGTTTTAAAATTATTTGTAGCCATGCTTGAATTGATTGTTTAAAAAAAAGGAAAAAAAACCCTAAGCTGGAATTCTAGGAAGAACGTGGACATCTTCGTACCTTTCCACTGTATAATTTTGCCTGACTTCTATCCTGTTAAATACAGTTTCACTAGTGCAATTGCCACGGCATGTTCTACGCTGTGTCACAGTGACTTACATTAAAGATTTAATTAAACAGTTTCTCAGTCTCAACTCTTTTGGGCCACTGCTCTTTCCCTTTTCAGAACAGAAATGTTGAGGTGTTCATAGTAAAAAAAACCAGTAAAAATACATCTATCCCATAATTTTAATGTTTCTCCACAGTTAACTGTTAATGCTTGAGGATTCTCCAAACAGGAAAATCTCAAGGCAGCTGGAGATTCTATGTGGGTCAAGCATGGCCTGTTCTGTACAGTCCCTTCCAATAACTAATCTGCTAAGCAGACAGCAGCGAAGGAAAATCCTTTTAGTGTAGTTGCTGTCCAGCTATAGAATTGCAAAACCTTAGGTCTAGGGATTAGCATCATTTTAGGAATGATGGGAGGAAGCCTGCATCCAAGGCTTCACTAATCTGAAAAAGTGGTTATGTGTCAGCCTTTTAGTGTGATCCCTTAATGCACTAGTCAGGCCTGACAGTTTTTTGGTTTTAGGTGTCTTAAATCTACAATAATTACTGATCTGTCTGCGAGTTAATAAAGTGGCCTTAAACAGCTTTTGAACAAATGAATGAACAGAGGTGAAATAAAGACAGATTAATTATGTAAAATTATCAACTTCTGGCCTTGCAAGCTGCTTTAACGTAGAAGGAAAGTCTTTCTTCCCCTGACTTTCCAATGATAAAAAAATACTTGTTCTTTTCTTGCTTTAGTAGGAAGGTCTTTCCACCTTAGATAGGTCTGAGATACTCAGACTACCTAAGAACAAATGGACAACATGTAAGTTTCTTGGAGGATGTATGTCAAGAAATCCATAAAGACTTGTAATGCAGACTGGACCAGCTACCTCTCATTCAGCGAGGAACTGAAAAGTGACAAACATAAAGAGAAGTAAGAAAACAGGGATGAAATTGCAGACCCTTTGTTCTCTGATGCTGAGCCAGAGGTGAAGGGGCAGAAACGACAGCTGTTGGAGGATTGCCCTATCATCCCACTAAATGAAATTGCCAAACTCCACTTTAACAAACATTGGTACCTGTGGGTGGCCTTTCACACTCATGGCTGTGCAGTGACTGACAGATGAAGAACAAGCCCATAAAATTGTGCAGTCAGCTTTGCAGATGACAACAAACTGGGCAGGTATGTCGATCTACTTGAGGGTAGGAAACTGTAAAGGGACTTCAACAGGCTGGATCGTTGAGCAAGTTGTGTGAGGTTTAACAAGAGTAAGTGTGAGATCCTATACTTGGGTCACAACAACCCCATGCAACGCTACAGGCTTGAGGAAGAGTGCCTGGAGAACTGCTCTGTGGAAAAGTACCTGGAGGTGTTGACTGACAGCTGGCTGAACATGAGCCAGCTGTGTACTCAGGTGGCCAAGAAGGCTCACAGAGCACTCTGGCCTGCATCAGAAACAGCGTGGCCAGCAAGACTAGAGTAGTGATTGTCCTCCTGTATTCAGCACTAGTGAGGCCTCATCTCAAGTATTGTGTTCAGTTTTGGGTATCTCAATTGAAGAAGGATATTTAGGTGCTGCTCTATCCAAAGAGCAACAAGACTAGTGAAGATAGTGAAAGGCCTGGAGAATGGGTCTGATGAGGGGCAGTTGAGGGAATGGAGGTAGTTTAGTCTGAAGAAAAGGAGTGGGATTTTTGCTGGGCACACACCAGTGGGGCCGCATTCTGGTCCTGATGAAAACCACAAGGCCTCCCATTGTCCAGGGTGAAATTGGAGTGCTAGGCTCACTCCCTGAAATGCCTGTGCACCAACATGCATGGGGAATAAGCAGGAGGAGTTATAAATCTGTGTTCAGTCAGGAGATTCTGATCTGATGGCAGTTACAGAGACATGGAGGGACAGCTCGCGTGACTGGTATGTGATCATGGAGAGCTATGTCCTTTTCAGGAGGGACAGTTCAACAAGGCAAAGTAGTGGAGTAGCTCTTTATGTGAAAGACCAACTGGAATATATTGAGTTCTGTCCAGGGGTGGATGAAGAGAGAGTTGACTGTTTTGGGAAAGGATTAAGGGGCAGGCTGGCATGGGTAACACTGTCATGGGTGTCTAATACTGGCCATCAGATTAGGACGAGGAAGTTGATGAGGCCTACTACAGGCAGGTGACAGCAGCCTTACAGCTACAGGCCCTAATTCTCATGAGGGATTTTAACTACTGGGATATTTGCTGGAAGTCCCACTCAGCCAGCCATCCACCGTTTAGGAGGTTCCTTCAGTGCATTGGTGACAACTTCCTGATGAAAATGATGGATGAGTCCGCTAGGAGAGAAGAGCTACTGGATCTTATAATCATCAACAAGGGGGGTCTGGTTGAAGTAGTGAAAGCTGAGGGCAGCCTTGGTTGCAGTGACCATGAGATGGTGGAGTTCAGGATCTCATGTGGTAGGAACAGAATACCTAGAAGAATCACAACCCTGGACTTCAGGAGGGCCAACTTTAGCCTTTCAAGCAATTGCCAGGGGAAATCCCATGGGACAGGGTACTGGCAGGTAAAGGGGGTCAAGATAGTTGGCTAACATTCAGAGATAACTCCTTTGAAGCCCAAGATTGGAGCATTCCAACAGATAGGAAGGTCACGGAAGGGAGCCAGAAGACCTGTGTGGTTAAACAGGGAGCTGCTAGGCAAACTGAAGAAGAAGAAGAAAGTCTATAGGTCATGGAAGGAAGCATGCCCACTTGGGATGGTTATAAGGCTCTAGTCAGAGGATAGGAAAGCCAAGGCCTCCTTGGAATTAAACCTTGCAAGAGAAATCAAGGGCAAAAGAAAGGGCTTCTTCACCCCAGCAGACTGTGCTGCCATTGCAGGCAACATGGACAGGTTGGAGAGCTGGGCAGGGAGAAATGTGGTGAATTCTAACAAGAGCAAGTGTACAGTCTTCCATCTGGGCAAGAACAAACCCAGCTACCAGTATAGGTTGACAACTGCGTGTACGAGAGTGGTTTAGGACAAAGGGACCTGAGGGATCAGGATGACCCTGAGCCAGCTATGTGCCCCTGTGGCCAAGAAGACCAATGTCATCCTCAGGTGGATCAGAAAGGGGGTGGTTAACAGATCAAGGGAGCTTCTCCTCCCCCTCTACTCTGTCCTGGTCAGACCGTGTCTGGAATATTGTGTCGAGTTCTGGGCCCCTCAGTTCAAGAAGGACACGGAACTGCTTGACAGAGTCCAGTGCAGAGCCACAGAGATGATGGAGTAGAACATCCCCCTGATGAGGAAAAACTGAGGGAACTGGGTGTCTTTAGCTTGGAGAAACAGAGACTGAGGGTTGACCTTGTTAATGTTTATAAACATGTGAGTCAGGAAGATGGAACCAGGCTCTTCTCAGTGATATCTAATGATCAGAGAAAGGGTAATGGGTAGTAGCTGGAACATAGGATCCACTTCAATATGAGAAGGAATGTCTTCGTCTTGAGTGCCGGGGGAGGCATGGAGAAGCATGCAGTCGACTTCCAATTTATTACACCTAAACATTGGTTTATATAGAATTAGGCTTAACTGCGTGTTCTAAGCTTATTGGTTCTTAAGTCTATCGTTATATAATTGACATAACTATTCCAAGCACTTATTGGTCAAAAGACCTGATACCATACACACAATCAAACTCTGTTCTGACTACAAGTCACAAAAGCATCCTGTCCTAGCCCCTTGGCCTTGCTCAATACAATGTTGCAAGACTTTTGCTGAGTCCTTGGCTTCATCCTTGGTCATAATCTCGTCGTCCATGCTATCTTCAATGTTCAATCATCACACCAGCTGCTTCCCAGGCCTAATTAAATTCTAACTGTTCCTGCTCAAACCCTGGATTGTACACAGCCTCTATCGATCCATGTCCCTGTTCTCTTAGCCACTCTGCAACACGTGAGGGTGACAGAACCCTGGAACAGGCTGCCCGGGAGAGTTGTGGAGTCTTCCTTTCTGGAGACGTTTAAAACCCGCCTCAATATGTTCTTGTGCGACTTCGTCTAGATGATCCTTCTGTGGTGGGCAGACTGGACTAGATGATCTTTTGAGGTCCCTTCCAATCCCTATTGTCCTGTCAATTCCGTGAGGTTGAGGGGAGACATTATTGCTCTTTACTACTACCTGAGAGGAAGTTATGGGTAGGTGGGAGTTGGTCTTTTCTCCCAAGTCTCTAGTGATAGAACAAGATGCCTCAAGTTTGGAAAGGAGAGGTTTAGATTAGACATTAGGAAAAGNAGGGGGTGGTTAACAGATCAAGGGAGCTTCTCCTCCCCCTCTACTCTGTCCTGGTCAGACCGTGTCTGGAATATTGTGTCGAGTTCTGGGCCCCTCAGTTCAAGAAGGACACGGAACTGCTTGACAGAGTCCAGTGCAGAGCCACAGAGATGATGGAGTAGAACATCCCCCTGATGAGGAAAAACTGAGGGAACTGGGTGTCTTTAGCTTGGAGAAACAGAGACTGAGGGTTGACCTTGTTAATGTTTATAAACATGTGAGTCAGGAAGATGGAACCAGGCTCTTCTCAGTGATATCTAATGATCAGAGAAAGGGTAATGGGTAGTAGCTGGAACATAGGATCCACTTCAATATGAGAAGGAATGTCTTCGTCTTGAGTGCCGGGGGAGGCATGGAGAAGCATGCAGTCGACTTCCAATTTATTACACCTAAACATTGGTTTATATAGAATTAGGCTTAACTGCGTGTTCTAAGCTTATTGGTTCTTAAGTCTATCGTTATATAATTGACATAACTATTCCAAGCACTTATTGGTCAAAAGACCTGATACCATACACACAATCAAACTCTGTTCTGACTACAAGTCACAAAAGCATCCTGTCCTAGCCCCTTGGCCTTGCTCAATACAATGTTGCAAGACTTTTGCTGAGTCCTTGGCTTCATCCTTGGTCATAATCTCGTCGTCCATGCTATCTTCAATGTTCAATCATCACACCAGCTGCTTCCCAGGCCTAATTAAATTCTAACTGTTCCTGCTCAAACCCTGGATTGTACACAGCCTCTATCGATCCATGTCCCTGTTCTCTTAGCCACTCTGCAACACGTGAGGGTGACAGAACCCTGGAACAGGCTGCCCGGGAGAGTTGTGGAGTCTTCCTTTCTGGAGACGTTTAAAACCCGCCTCAATATGTTCTTGTGCGACTTCGTCTAGATGATCCTTCTGTGGTGGGCAGACTGGACTAGATGATCTTTTGAGGTCCCTTCCAATCCCTATTGTCCTGTCAATTCCGTGAGGTTGAGGGGAGACATTATTGCTCTTTACTACTACCTGAGAGGAAGTTATGGGTAGGTGGGAGTTGGTCTTTTCTCCCAAGTCTCTAGTGATAGAACAAGATGCCTCAAGTTTGGAAAGGAGAGGTTTAGATTAGACATTAGGAAAAGATTCTTTAAATATATAGCAAGCAAAAGTAAAACTAGAGGCAGCATAGGCCCCCTGCAGAATGAGGTGGGTACCCTGGAAACAGAGGATGCAGAGAAGGCAGAGATACTTAACGCTTTCTTTGCCTCTGTCTATACTGCTAAGGGTTGTGTTGACATTAGACCCCAGACTACAGAGGAGGTTGAGGCAACAGGTGAGCCTGCCTTGGTTGATGAGGATTGGGTTAGGGATAAGTTGAACAAACTGGATGTGCACAAATCCATGGGCCCAGATGGGATGCACCCGCGTGTGCTAAGGGAGATGGCGGAGGTCATTGCTAGGCCGCTCTCCATCATCTTTGCTAGGTCCTGGGAAACGGGAGAGGTGCCTAGGGACTGGAAAATAGCAAATGTTACCCCAATCTTTAAAAAGGGAAAGAAGGAAGACCCAGGTAACTATAGACCGGTCAGCCTCACCTCCATCCCAGGAAAGGTGATGGAACAATTTGTACT
>VXBP01009548.1:0-55279 GCA_013400115.1 Rhinopomastus cyanomelas | reverse complement strand
GGATGTGGAGCTGCTGCAGAGAGTTCAGCGTAGGGCAACAAAGATGATAAGAGAGGTGGAACACCTCCCTTATGAGGAGAGGTTGAGGGAGCTGGGTCTCTTTAGCTTGGAGAAGAGGAGACTGAGGGGTGACCTCATTAATGTCTACAAATATTTGAGGGGTGGGTGTCAGGAGGATGGCACTGGGCTGTTCTCGGTGTCATGTAGTGATAGGACAAGGGGCAATGGTTGTAAGCTGGAACATAGGAGGTTCCACATCAGCCTGAGAAGGAACTTCTTCACGGTGAGAGTGACGGAGCACTGGAACAGGCTGCCCAGGGGGGTTGTGGAGTCTCCTTCTCTGGAGATGTTCAAGACCCGACTGGACAGGTTCCTGTGTGACTTGGTTTAGGTGATCCTGCTGTTGCAGGTGGATTGGACTAGATGATCTTTCGAGGTCCCTTCTGATCCCTAATGATTCTATGATTCTATGATTCTTCACTACAAGAGTGTTTAAGTATTGGAATAGACTGCCCAAGGGCGGTGGTGAAGTCACCATCCCTGGAGTTGTTAAAAAAAATGTGTAGATGTGGCACTAGGAAATATGGTTTAGTGGGTATTATAGGGTTGGGCTTGAGGATCTGGGAGGTCTTAAAAACCTTAATGATTCTATGACATTCCTGGTTGTCACTAATGCCTGTGTAACCACTCAGCTCTTCAATGCTGCTACCACTGAGATTGTGTTATCTGGTGTTAATGTTTCTTTAATGCATACCTTTTAAATTTGTTATTTATTACGGGCAGAAGAAATTGTTGTAATGGTTTTTCTGAAAATATCTGGTATTTCAACTCCTATTTATGCTGTTAAAGTGGTTTCACTGTGAAATATTTTAAGGTCTATGTGCTTGGGGAGAAAGGGTCATGAAGTTATATCAGAAAGCCTCCCTAATGTTTGAACTATTTTATAATAGAACAAAAAACCAACAGAGAAGGAACAGAATGGTACAACAGCACACTGTTCCTTCCTGTTGCAGTTTGAAAATTACCAGAATTTTCAGATGTATAGATTTGCGCTTTCATGAAGGAAAAGGTGCATTTTGCTTTAAGAGAATCGTCCTGGTGACTTGTCCTGGGGGAGGTGGGCATGATAAAAGAGGGCTGACCACCCAGCTCTGCACACTGACATGGGGCTCTGTCTTCCCCCTGACACAAACACTTCTGAGTGAGGGGGGAAGACGGGACAGAGGGGACGCGGCGGCTGTCCATGGCCCTGCTGCCCTCCTGGATCATAGGATGTTAGGGGTTGGAAGGGACCCAAGAGATCATCGAGTCCAACCCCACTGCCGCAGCAGGACAAAACTATCTAACACAGATCACAGAGGAACGCATCCAGGTGGGCCTTGAAAGTCCCCAGAGAAGGAGACTCCACTACCCCCCTGGAGAGTCTGTTCCAGTGCTCCGTGACCCTCACAGTAAAGAAGTTCCCCCTTGTGTTGAGGCGGAACCTTCTCTGCTGCAACTTACACCCATTGCTCCTTGTCCTATCACAGGGAGCAAGTGAAAAGAGCCTGTCCCCCCCACTCCTGGCCAGCCTTCAGATACTTATAAACATTGATCAAATCTCCCCTAAGTCTTCTCTTCTCCAGACTAAAAAGCCCCAAGTCCCTCAGCCTCTCATCATAAGCCATGCTGGAGATGGTGGTGCAGGGGGTGTGGTGTCCCTGTTACCCTCCAACCCAGGCCCCTGTTCTGCCTAGGGTAGGCAGCCCAAGAGAATGGGCCCTGGCCTGGTCCTAGCTCCAACCTGGAACAGCTCCAACTGGCACCCTGGACCAGAGAAGCAAGAACTTAGTGCTGATTTTCCCCCACCTCATAAGGCAACCATCCAGCCACCCGTGGTGAGCTGAAGTATACTCCTCTTTCCCCTGTAGCTGTGGTGGGGGGAGATGGAGAGAAAGATGAAGTGGAATGGAATTCTCTTGGCCATGTTTGTGGCATGGGGGAGGACCCTGCTGATGCCGGCCATGCAGTCGGTCACCATCTTGAGCTCCGCACGTGGCCAGGGCCTGCGGCCGGTTGTCATGTAGCCAATCACAGCCATCTTTGAGCCAGCGATCAGCAGGAAGAGAGGCTGTTTGTGATTTCTGCCACAAAGAAAAGCTGGAGATGCTTGAGTATTCAGGAAGAGAAGAAGCCTTGGGAGAGGCATCTGAGAATTCATTCATGCTTAGCTGAACTGTGTGTTCTGAAGGATGCAGAAGGACTGGAGAGTCCCTAGAGCTTGGGCAAGGAAGAGAGAGACTGGCTTCTTTTTGGAAGCACGTCTCCTGCATTGAGGAATGCAGTTCTGGGTTCCGAGGAATCAGGCCTGTCTGATCAACATTTTGCTAGAGAAGCTAAGCTGAAGAATAGAAGAGTTTGTCAGTCTCAACAGCCGAAGGTTTGGCATCTGCAGACAAGAATGGGCGACATATAAGGGGCCTGGAGGGTCTGTCCGAACGAATAGAACAGAGGGTGGTTGTACCCCTCTCTGCTTGAGAGGTAAAATAAAACCCCAAGGACTGATACGATAGTGATCTCCCATCGTGTTTTTCTCAGAATACGAGATGGCATTTGTGACACAATGTCTAGTTTGTGTGCACTAACTTACTTAGCTTTTTCTTCCTTCTTTCTGTATACACCTCTAGAGTTAATACACCCTTTTCCATTTTCCCTAAGCTATCCATTATCTGGCAAATTCTATCTGAGATCTCATCAAGACCTAACTGCTTTGTTTTCTTTTTCTTTATTTTTAAACTGTGGTCTTGAACCCAGCACACTTCATTATTCCTTTACACGGGTTAACATTGTGGAGATGGGGCACACAGCCCCAAAAGGAGCACACACCCCCTTCTTTCTAGTGGCAGCAGATGCTTTCCTCTTGTTGCTACTGGGTCTTGAGCCTTCTCTCAGTAGTGATTTCCACACTGCATCTGATTTTCAGGTGTATAAACGCAACACATAAAAATAACACAAAAATCACTGCATGCTTTAGCATCCCGGCAGTATCATTTGCAGTACTCCTTTTTTCTTCAAAGACACCCTGTTTTACTGTTGTGCAACTGAGTGGTTAAACCTTCTGCCATGTGCCCTAACAGACATAATTCTATAAAACAATGGCAAAACACACTGTTATTCAGAAAGCTCCATCTTGTCTGGATTAGAAAGAAGTTGTGCTAAGGATGCTGTGCCTTCGTGCTGAATGGTACGTAGCGCCTTTGCACTTAAAAAAGACCTGCATGAAAATTAAATAATACCTTTTTGTTATCACATATACAAGTGGTATTGATGAAGAAAAGCTGGTACCACTTTGAAGTTACTGTTGCTGACATATTAAAAGCATTCTCAGTTTGTGGGTATATCATAATGTGATAGCTGCTTTACTGCCACATCACTGCCTGTAACAGCAGAGTTACTTAAACACGGAAGTCAAGACAACCAAATTATGCAGACCAGAAATGTGATATTTTGTTTATATGTGTATACACACACATAACATTTTTAAAGAAAAGATTTGATTTTGAAGACTGGGACAACATTTTTCCATTTAAAATTATTTTCAAATCAGATTGAGGTTATTTCTGGTTAGGTCAGCAAAACCTAGGTCAAATCAAAACAAAGTATAGTAAAATCTCTTCAGTCTGAAGAATTCCATATTAACAAATACCCCTAACAACTGTTGCGATCTCTTGGAATAGTGTAGTAACAGCTTGGCACTTAAGCTTGGAGTAGAGTTGCAGTACTTCTAAGCATTCAAGGGACCAGAGTGCCTATTCCACATTATTTTCAAGTTGCAGCTAGACCTCGTCTGCATGAAATGTACCTGTTAAGCCCAAGTCACAACTCAACCATGTGATTTTTAACTCATTACAAAGCTGCTTATGCCACACTTCATTGCTACAACTTCTTACAGAAAGACTGAAAGAAAGTTGGATATTAGTTAAAGCTCTGTGCTTTTCAAGAGAAAGACCTGTGAGACAGAAGTACTCTGCTCATGAACCAAGTACACAAGAATTTATCTCACTTGGATAGGTTCCTTAGTGAGATTTCACAGAATCACAGAAGAGATAGGAAGGGACCTTGAAAAATCACCCAGTCCAATACCCCTGTAACTGCAGGATCACCTAGATCAAGTTGTACAAGAACATGTCCAGGCAGGTTTTAAACATCTCCAGAGAAGGACATTTCACAACCCCCAAGCCTTCAGCACTCTCACCGTGAAGACGTTCCTTCTCATATTGAAGTTTAACCTCCTGTGTTCCAGCTTACAACCATAGCCCCTTGCCCTATCATTGGATGACATGAGAACAGCCTGGTTCCATCTTCCTGACTCACATGTTTATAAACATTAACGAGGTCAACCCTCAGTCTCTGTTCCCTCAGCTTTTCCTCATCAGGGGGATGTTCTACTCCATCATCTCTGTGGCTCTGCACTGGACTCTGTCAAGCAGTTCCGTGTCCTTCTTGAACTGAGGGGCCCAGAACTCGACACAATATTCCAGACATGGTCTCACCAGGACAGAGTAGAGGGGGAGGAGAAGCTCCCTTGATCTGCTAACCACCCCCTTTCTGATCCACCTGAGGATGACATTGGTCTTCTTGGCCACAGGGGCACATAGCTGGCTCAGGGTCATCCTGCTGTCCACCAGGACTCCCCAAGTCCCTTTGTCCTACACTAGTCTCTAACAGGTCATTCCCCAGCCTATGCTGGTAGCTGGGGTTGTTCTTGCCCAGATGGAAGACTGTACACTTGCTCTTGTTAGAATTCACCACATTTCTCCCTGCCCAGCTCTCCAACCTGTCCATGTTGCCTGCAATGGCAGCACAGTCTGCTGGGGTGTCAGCCACTCTTCCCAGCTTTGTGTCATCAGCAAACTTGCTGACAGTGCACCCTAATCTCTCATCCAAGTCATTAATGAATAGATTGGATAGGACTGGTCCCAGTACTGACCTTTAGGGGACTCCAATAGATACAGGCCTTCAATTAGACTCTGTCCCACTGACCACTTCTCTCTGGCTTCTATCCTGCAGCCAGTTCACAACTCAAGATGTTCCATCACCTTTCCTAAAATGGAGGTGAGGCTGACTGATCTATAGCTACCTGGATCCTCCTTATTCTTATTGAACATTGGAGTCACATTTGCTATCCTTCAGTCACCAGGCACCTCTCCTTATCCCCATGACTTACCAAAGATGACAGATGCTAGGAGAGTGGCATAGCAATGACTTCTGTTGTCTACCTTAGCACTCACAGGTGCATCCCATCTGGGCCAATGGATTTATATACATCCAGGTTCCTTAACTGGTCCCTAACCCAGTCCTCATCACCCACTGCAAACTCCTCCTTTGTCTTGACTTTCTCTGAGGCCTCAGAGGTTTAGGACTTGATATCAGGACAGCGCCTAGAAGTATATATGGAGGCAAATAAGATGTTCAGTAACTCTGTTTTCTCTGTATCCTCTGTCTTCTGGGCACCCACCTCAGTCAGCAGGGGGACTACATTGCCTCTACTTTTAGTTTTCCCTGCAATGTATTTGAAGAAGCCCTTTTTTTTTGTCCCTGATGTCTCTTCCAAGGAGGCCTTGGCCTTCCTAGTCGTGTCCCTACATCCTCTGACTAGAGCCTTATAATCATCCCAAGTGGCCATCCCCTCCTTCCAGCAGCATATATCACCAGCATCACGGGAAGGCACCCCCTGAGTAGAGCTCTCAAACTGTAGCCCATAAGAATGCACACAAATGAAAGTTTTGATCACTTCAGTTTGTTTAAGAGACATTATGGGGGATAAGCCCAAATTGTTATATAAAGTGTTCTCCTAGTGCTCAGAGACTTCTCACTTAGGCAGTCAGCCGGAATCTATCACCGTGAATTTGTGGCAGTCAAGGCCTTGGCAAGTTTTATGCCTAAAGAAAACCAGTTCGTCAATTAATGGTTAAAGACTTCAAAATATCTTTTTGTTAGTAAGACACCGATTCAGAAGATAAAAGACTAACAAAAGTTTTTCAGTAGTTCTCTGTTCTTTTCTGCAGACCTTCTGAGGAGGAGGAACAACCAAAAAACTCAACCACCAATCCTGCCAGAACACCTGTTGTTTGGCTAGAAGCCAGCTGTTTAGAATAACTCTTCCACTAGTGACTGGTACATTTCCTCCAAAACAGAAAGGAACTTTCAGTAGATTTTAGTGTTTCAGAATTTATTTTTTTTATATTGGATGTCACCATTTAATTATGAATTAAATAGTTTTTAGTTTATTGCATTCGGATAGCTGTGAGCTTTGACAGAAAAAGCAAGCAGCATAATACTCACATGACACATTAAGAGTCACACTCTGTTGTGGCTTTGCCCTTCAGAGACCCTGTACTGTATAAAATTTGTTCTTTAAAAAGGCTGACTACAACAATCTCTGTTGTAATGCAGTAATTGAAAGAGCCACAATTGCTTTTTTGCAAAGTAGTTTTGAGCTCCACAGAGGGAGAAAAACCCAAATTGTCTGTCCCAATTCCTCTTCATGTTCTTTAGCCAGCTCAGCTGAACATAGCTGCACTTCATGCAGGAGATCATCAATGAGATTCCATGGCCCTGCTAATATAGAACATCGGACTGCATCATCACAGAAGTTTTTATTGTCCCAAAATCTAATAAAATATATTTTAGAAATCTACATGTCTTCAGAAAACATTTGGTTCTGATTCCTAAGGCTGATCAGAATCTACTGGTGTACATGGTATGAGTCAGCCCCCAAATATGATAGTGAGGCTTACAATGGACATAATGTGAGTACACGTATGAACACTGTCTTGTGCATTTTCTTTGCTTACCACTTTGACCTTCTCGGTAACCATTTGTGTGCCTTCTAGATGAGCCAAAGACTTCACGTGTGCCAAACCCTTAAGAACCTCTTGAAAACATCTTGGTCCCAGATGACCTAGAATATACAGTTTAGACCTTCAAATGCAGTAAGTGTAACACCTGCAGACTTTGTCTCATGTTTAAAACAAGATGTAAAGCCACACAAAAAAAGCCTCGTATCCTGCATGATTTTCAACACCAGTTTTGAAAATTCCTTGGCCTAGAGCTGCTCAAGAACCCTCCACTGTAGACCACAATTATTTTTTCTTCATTCTTGATTTCATATTAGCTTACCTCCTTTATCAGTGAACAGTCCTGCAACTAAACCAATCCTCTTGCTGCAAAATATTGCATAGGCTTTCCCATCTTTCACTCAGAGAATCAACTCCTGTCCTTTAATTACAACCATGCAAATAATTTTAAACCCCTCACTCACTTTTTACTGTCCGATTTCAATAAGTGTCACACTTTAAGGCACCCACAGAGAAGACTGATGAAGTGTCTTCCAGCAGCAATCAACTTTGTGAATGTGTATAATTTTTACTCGGGATTCAGTCACAAGATCCGTCTCCTCACTCCCACCATGGAAGCAGCTTTATCAGTAGAGTACGCTCATACACATTACACAGTGCCATCATCTTCAGAAAAACAACTTCAGAGCATCATCCAGAAGTTATTTGTTGTATTTAAATAGATTCCACAGAGTCTACGGAGTGGCAGAGGGCAGATTTGAGACAGCTCATAGGGGAACTAAGATATTATATGTCCTTAGTACTTTTCTCCTTGTTAATACGAATAGTGGTTACTAAAGCCCGTGGAGATGACTTCAGCTATTCAGGTTGAAGGTCTCTTTCACGAAACTACCATTACTTCATCAACCTAGTTGGTAGCCTTTCTATCTTGTAGTTTTAGGAAGGGACTTTCTTCTCTGCATAAATTACATTAAATTGGCCATCACTGGGTGGTGAAATTGTATATTTTTAGTGAAGCCAGCAGTTGGGATTTTCAAGGGCATTCTTTTACTTTCAACAGGATTATCAGTGAAAGAATGTGCACCCTGAAATTTTCTGCCTTCTCTTTTAGGCTGGATACCAAATTGCTGCAGCTCATCAAGAGAGGAAGCCTTTATTTTGTTTAAGTTCCAAGTTACAGAACTGTGGAACAGTGATAGTAATATTTCAGCCAATGTAAGCAGGGATGCAAGGTGTCACTGAAAGTTTCCTGATGCAATGAAGATTCAAAGTGTGGGTTCCTCTTTTTGCCTTCTCTTTTTCCCTCAGCAGTGACCTTTTTTTGGGGTGACAATAAACTTATTCTTCCATTTGGTTTCAAGGATATATTTTCACTAACTCAGATCTAGTGGTCTTTGGAAAACAGGAGAAAATGATTATCACTGTTTTTTCATTGGATTAGCTGAAACATTGCTCTAAGTATCAGCATTTCAACATGTGAAACGTTTTCATTAACTTTACTAGTGTCAAGAGGCCCTGGCTCTGCAAAAAGTCAGAGGTGGTAGATCTATGCCCCGCAGCCACAATATATTGAAAAACTAAATCAACTCGATAAAACTGTCCCCAAACCATCAGACAAAATTGAGTTACAAGCATTAGAGTTGTCCCCTCATTCTAAATCCACAGCATGAATTCTTCTGAAAGAATCCACTTTCTGGAACATTTTATGCATCAGCTGTTAAAATCAAACAAACAAGAAGAAACCTAGGCTTTTCCAAGTGTCTCAGATTGGGTGACCGGAATAGCCAAGTCACGAACAATAAAAACATCTTGACTATGGCCACTGCTGTAACATGTTTAGAAAACTTGGGATAATCTAGACTTAACCTAAAATGCGATGTAAGTGCCTACAAATAACTACACAAAAGTATAGTCCCTCCTGGGGTTTCCACTTCTTCATCTGCCAGAAGAAATATTTTGAGGTGAAAAGCAGAGTTCTCCAGGTAAAAGCTAAGGGAAAAAAACACTCACAAACCCACTATAGATTTTATCTTCACATTTGACTTTATTATAATCCAGCAGAACTGACATGTAAAGGAACTTGAGATGTTTTACAGAATCATAGAATCATCAGGGATTGGAAGGGACTTCGAAAGTTCATCTAGTGCAATCCCCCTGCCACAGCAGGATCACCCAGACCAAGTCACACAGTCAGTCTGGGTTAGAAGGGATCACAAGAAGTACCTACAAATGACATCCACTGGGAACCAACTCAAGGTGTGTCAGGAGGGCGTGCTAAAAAAAAGAGGAAGGAGAAAAAGACTAGAAAAGTTTTGTTCTATTAAAATAAAACATGCAACTTCAGCTATTTATTTAAGCGTGCTCTTCAAATTTATAAAAACTTCCATTAAAGTTAAGCACGTGAGCTATCGAATTCATCTAGTGGTAAGGTACAAGCTATGAAAGGCCTCATTTGACTGATAAATGTAACACTGTTTTCATTTCAACAATAAAAATAGCAATATAGCTTAATGTGAAAGGTGGAAAAATTCTTGCAACAGAAGTCACCCTTGCTCCCAGACTGAGAGCCTGGTCCTCCTCTCCCTGGAACCGCAAGCAGTTTCAGAGATATCTCTGATTCACACGGTCTTAGAGCTCGGCGTCCTTTTGTGTACAAAATCCATTTCACAGCAACCTCTGACGGCTGATTACCACTGTCTCCTTCTTCCTTTTTTAACTGGGTTTATTCTGAAAACATGGACACAGCCTTAAACGTGGCAACATCAGCATTTGCCATTGTAATTACATAGCATATTCTCTTTTTTCCTTTGTGATTTACAGGCACGCGCCCTTCCCAGGGCAGCAGTTACAGATGTTGTTACACATACGATCACTAAACAACAAATGCTTTCTTTTTCTCTGATAAATTTTACTTAAGTGTAAAAGGTAATAGGCAGAAAATGTCGCTTGCTTACAAGTTTCCTTTATGGTTGTTTGATTGTCACTTTTCTGCAGATTTATGATGATCATTCTTGCAACAAAAACATTTACTTCATTGTCTAAATAATAAGGTAATTTGTTACAGCTAATTACTCAAGTGTTTCCTTAATCTCAATTAAAAGAATCAGGCTGATTTTCTGCATTCCTTCAGCAGTATGTTACAGAGTATTTCGTTAATGTATTCCAAATCACATATTTGTTAAGGAATGCATAGTCCATGCAAAACTGAAACGCTAAAATACATAGCTGCGATCTTCAACAGTGATTTATTGTGACATGGGATGTGGGACATTTCCACAGCTTTTGTGATTGCAGTAATGAAGCTGTAAACCAAATAGCATGAAATGAAGCAAGGCCTTACAATTTAATAAGCTCGTAAACAGATCTACTGCATCAAGCAAATGACATTATTATCCATCTGAAGTAAATCATGCTAATCTCAGGAGATAAAATCAACATCATTAATGGTCACATGTCATATTCATCAACACTAAACCATCCCTTTTGACAGATTAATCCTAACTACAGCTCCCACGATGTATGGTAATGGGGCTTGTAGCATACATTTCACTCAGCAGTAAGGCTAACCAGCACTCTTAGTCTTCTATTACAAATAATTTTTTTATTGATTTACATATTTTAAAATTCATTTAAGGTGAGGTACCATTAAAATCCTGTCACTATCACATATTTCTTCCTCACATTCTCAGGCTGTATTAATAGAAACTGGAAACTAAACACTGTGTGCCATATAAATACTTTCTTTAACATGCCATTAGTGACAATTAAAGATTTCTGCCCGTGTTTTTCATTCAGCAATGAAAACGTGTGCCCTTTTTAGCAGGGTCTGAGGAACTGCTCATAGCATTATTCTAATACCTCATTTGTAGCTTACTAGCGCATAGTGACCCTGGTCATGGATCAGGGCTACATGGAGCCAAGAAGGAGCCTGAAGACTTTATTAACCATTATCCCATAATTAATACCAACATGAAAAACTAAGTTGTGTTAATGATAATTGCTCTTCATTGCAGTTTATCGTGTCCTGTAGCCGAACTGTGTATTTCTGCTCAGAGTACAGCCCCTGTGTACTGCCTATTTGTTCCAAACATAAAATGTGTTTATTTATCGTGGAGCTGACCCTGTATGAACGCGTTTGAAAAGTGTCCACCATTCAAAGTGTCACTTTCCTTGAGCAGGCACTGAATTATATTGACAGGCACATTATCAAGGCCTGCTGACTGACAGAATGAATGACTGCGACTACATGCTGCATTGCCAGTCATTGACTGAGTGGGTGCAAAAATTATCTACAACCTTTGTAGTTCTAGAGGACTCTAAAAGAAGGCTGGAAAAGAAGATGTATGTAAGTGATTTACTAGGGCAGCATTTGTCAACTCATTACAAACATCTCGACTATTACCCACACTCCTTCACTAATGTAGTTAATTCATTAATGGTTTATTCTCTCTCCTGAAATGATACGTTTTAACATTGTTTTTATGCAATTATGAATGTAATGCTATTTAATACTGTTTGTATTTCACCAGGGAAATGTTTGGGGGTAATAATTTTAAAAGCAACCACTGCCTCCTGCATTTGTTTTTAAGCCAGTGTGAGTTAAGATGCGTCTTAGTAACATTATAAGGGCAAGATAACAACAAGACTGGAGAAAGCCTGTGGCTGACACATAGCAATAGAGAGAAGGTAAAACAGTTCCAGGGCTATGCTGGGACTTAAGACATACACCAAACTAACCACAAAAGCATTTCCTTTATTTGCCAACATAATTTATTCGCTGGACTTACTTTTGACTGACATGACAGCTTGAAGAAGCAGACCACAAAGCTCTACTTTTTGTAAAAATCACATCTATTGACTAGAATAAAAACCTCTAATAAATTTTTTCAATAAACACATTAATTTCAAAACCTCAAAGTACTGATGTCAAATTTACTGGAATCCACTGACCTTTAAAGTGCTTTTAAAGATTTTGTGACTTGATCGTCAAGCCACTTACCAAGAGTCCTTAAGGTTATGTTTTTCTGTCTATGGTGTCTTTTTCATGCTGGGGTTGTGAAGACTTCCCCTTTTCTATCACTGTCCTTTTTTATTCTCAGTACTCCTATGCTTGAAGCCCTACAAAAGAAGTTATTTAATCTTTGACAGGCTGTTGACATCTGTGGAGGTCATCAGTGATGGTGATTAGAGGACTACAAAAATCACTTAAGAGGAAGAAGAACACCTCCCATCTTTCTCAAAGAATTTTGTGCTACTACATATCTCGGAGAGAGCATGGTGTCATTGAGCTAGCTCTCCTACAGACCTATGTCCTAGTGCCTCCTAGACTTGTCTACTATTTACAAAAGTTTACTAGTAAAACCAAAATGAAAGTAATTTGTCCTTGAAAGGGTAAGGTTTAGGTAGGCAGAGTGAATAAAGCTGTTGAGAAAAAGCTCTTAGTGGGAATTCTTGGTGGTATAAGCACATATCAAGTCGAAGTTTTGCCAGCACAACTATGGTAAAATGAAGTAAAGGGGAAAAAAACAGCCTCTGCTGCAGCTGCGATACTAAAATGTTCTACCAAGTCACTAATTCTAGAGACTGCGCTGGAGAACTGCAGGAGTGTCTCTAACACCTCACTTCTATGTCTGTTAGGGTTGTGGATTAGGATCACCTTAAAAGAATAAAGACAGTCCCATGGGACTATTTAATAATTAGGAGTAGAAAGATGCATTATTTTTTTATTCCTTTTATATGGTCCTTCCAGAGAACAAGTTTTAATAGATGTGTGATACAAAAAAACACTTTGAGAAATTCCTAGAAGGCATTTAGCAGCGGGACTCACATAAGAGCTACTACTGTAGTGGTGAAATACCACATAATCCTAACCCCTTTTAGCAGAAAACATTATGAATATCATTCATTAATGATATTATTACAGAAAACCTGTGAAACTATTTGTTTACATTATGAATATCATTCGTTAATGATATAATTACAGAAAACTTGTTAAACTATTTGTTTCACTTTTGAAATACAGTTGTAATAGGAAGTGCTCATTTTTGGTAAGTCCTGGTAATATTCTATCATTTTATCACATTGAAGTAATACAAATCAGTCTTAAAATGATGAAACATGTCAAAATATAAAGATAATTCCATTGTTTAAAAATGAAAAGAAGCTTTAAAGTTATGTAAAACATTGCGTTTAGTTTGCGTGCATGAGATTTCTGTAACTATTCACGCAAAATAAACGATGCTGTTTAGGAGCTGCTTGAAAGGAGACAAACTGAAAACTTGCTTTAAACACCCATTACAAAAGGTCAAGAATAGAAAGCATCTTTTTTTTTAACGCATGTATGTCTGATGGTTTGTGTTTGGCAGAAATGTACAAAACATAGAATCATAGAACCATTAGGGATCGGAAGGGACCTCGAAAGATCATCTAGTCCAATCCCCCTGACACAGCAGGATCACCTAGACCAAGTCACACAGGAACACATCCAGGTGGGCCTTGAACATCTCCAGCAATGCAGACTCTACAGCCTCCGTGAGCAGCCTGTTCCAGTGCTCCGTCCCACCCACTGTGAAGAAGTTCCTTCTCAGGTTGATGTGGAACCTCCCATGTTCCAGCTTACAACCATTGCCCCTAAGTGACACACTGTAAGGCAAAGTTTTAACGCTGGTAACATTTCTAGTTAGAACCTAGCAATATTACCTGAAGAAATGCCCAAACGATTACTGAGGAAGTGACCATTAAGTAGTTGAGAACAGTAAAGCCAAAGCTGGTACTCAAGGCTGGATTCTCCTGCGTGTATGTGTACGTTGAAGACTTACCATTTTACTACCACGACGCGTTGGTGAAAATGATGGCAGAATACGCAGCACTGGACATTCAGGCTCTACCTCCTTTCCTGTATGTTGTCAGTTTGAATTCATCTCAGGTTTGTAATGGCTGTTGAAAAAAATCATTACTTTCTCCCTTGTGAACCAATGTGGAATAAGTAGTTGGTTATTGTATTGTAGCTGTAAGGTCGTATTTGAAATCTAGAATGCTTTTAGAAGTTAGTGTGAAGGATACAGGTTGAAGTAGTAGTTAGACTACATGAAGAGTTTACAGTATTTTTAAGAAGTACTAAGAAGCCATGGGAACTAACATAAGCAGGATATACATCGTTCCATCTGTAACAGTAAAAAACCCTGAAAACAGTGAAAAAACACAGAAAATTGCTCAAACATGTATTCAGTGCCATGGCAGCGTTAGTTCAATAAAGGTGCCAAGAAAGAGAGACCTTATGAACACAGCAAAAAACCCGTGACCACTGTTTTTCTGGTTTGGGCATTTGGCACGTGGAGTGCTGTAGGGTTACACACCTGTGCAGCGACAAATTGGTGGCTGCTTTATGATCTGCATCACTTCTACAAACCAGGTTTTACTGACAAGTAATCTACACCGCTGCTGTTTGGGATGCACAGAAGAAAACCCTAGCATTGCGGCTGACACCTTCATTTTCATTCCAGCTTGCTGTAGACCTTTTAATTCAGAGAGAAAGAAGGTTATTGTATATAGTAGCAAAGGGAGTAGTACCAGATCTGAAAACTCACGTCTAAGGAAATGAGAAAACACTTATTTTATACTCACTGTACACAAATATACAAAAATCACATAAATCTTTGGTGAGCAAAATTAGTCTCCCTTATCTTTTTGCCAGCAAATTTAGTAGTGACACAAGCATGGACTTCAATATATGATCTTTGAGCTTTCATTTTCTCACACTGAAAATGAGGGAAATCCAGACACAAGAGAGTCACAGAATGTTAGAGGTTAGAAGGGACCTCAAAAGATCATCTAAGTCCAACCCCCACTTGCTGGAGCAGGGTAGGCCTACAGTCTCAAGATGTCCTACATGGAGCTTGAACCCATGACCCCAGAATTCAGAGTCACATGCTCTACCCACTGAGCCAACCTTTGTCAAACCTGCATTGTAAAAACATGGAAGTTTGATATTGTGCTCCTGACTTCAGTTTTCTGTGACCTACAAAGTAGTCAGAGATATGCAAGCATAGGGATCTTCACAGTCAATTTAAGACAAACAGAAGACAGCACTAGCTAGAGCAAAATACTTTTTTTGTGGTTTTAGGCAACCTTTACCATAAGATGAATTAGTAAAGGTTAAATTTTTATTTTACTGAAGTGACTTGGAAAAGAACTACTTGTGCTCTTTTGTTATCCTCCTTTTTTCTCTTTTCTGTGTAGCTCTGAGGGAGCTTGAGAATTCAGGGTCTGAGATCACAGCTGTATTCTTAACTGATTCCCAGTGGGAATCTCAGATAACATCTGGCTTTTATGAATCAACACAGGACGACTGCTGGGACAGAAAGGGTAGACTCTTGTTCCAGTTTCCTTTTACAGGGGAGCAATCGTAACTTACCTAGTGCATTATGCAGGAATGACTTCTTCGTAGCTTCACCTGCAGCAGGTAATGCAATGGCATGGGCTTGTTTCTTCAACTAGGTAGGCTAGACAAACAGACAAACACAGAAATGATGATTCATCAAGCAACATGAAAGTAGTCCTTGAGAAACAATGCCTGAGTGGCCAGAGTTAATTCTTCGTGATGTTCCTGATGTAGCGTACCTACTCTATATCCCTTACCCTGGTCTACCAAGGAGGCATTGCACCTTTGTGGGAGCATCCAGTCACTGACCCAACCAGAAACAGCCCCGTCTGACTTGCAGATGTTAGTGCATTTCACTTTAGCTGGGATATAGAAAAGTCCTTCTCCTACAGCCGGAAAATATTTTGACTAAAAGCCGTCAAATTGCAGCAAGTAGTGAAGTCCACAAGGCCTTTTTCAGTGTCATTTGCTAAAGAGAAAGAAAAAAAGCCTTCAAGGAGAGCATGTGAGTCATGGGATTGGGTTTCCAGAGGGCCTTTTGGGATTCTTTTAGACCAAGAGTTTTCTAACACTGTCAGAGCAGGGACTGTGTGAAACTCAGCAATTTTGACTGTCATGCTATTTTTCAGTTCCAGCTTTCATCACTTTGTGCCTTTTGGGTCTAACTTTGCCTCACTTAAGTGGTTGTCAGTGCAGAATAAATCACATGAAGAATACTTAGGACCATGCTCTTTGCTCAGCCCACATAACAGAGGAAGGAGCTAAATCCTCAGAAACAAAGCGGTGTATGCTCCTTCTCAGTCTGGCCATTGAACTCCTGCAGAACTAACTATAAGCTGAAAATGAGAAATAGTTTTCTCTAGCATGTACTTCATTCAAACCTGTGAGGACTCACAACCCTCTGCTGCTTTTCAGAATAGCGGAAAAAGAATCTGCCTTGTCTTTTGAGCACAATGCATGAGTAGAAGAGAGTAAAAATGCACGAGGAGCTTCAGTACGAATCAATATATTGAGACGGGTTTAGGGGATAGAGGGGTGTCCTGAGATGGACTTGGAACACTCCAGCCAGAGAATCATGGCTTTCAGCCATGAGAGCAATGTTTCTTGAGTTCCAGCTTCTGCAACTGTGCCTTGCCTTTCACTCATTTTCAGACACAATATATTGCAGACATTCTTTCTGCAAGGGACAGATGCTAAAGGACACTGGGACTAGCTAACGAACTGGAAATTTAAGCATTGCTTCTTTATGTTTTAGGACAGGAGGGCTCTTGATGTACAGTTTTCAAGAAAAAAACCACAAAGTGGCCTCATTCTGACTTGGACTCTTACATAGGAAGTTCTTATTAAGTCTGAAGACTCTACAGAGGAGCCAGCTTCACAGTAGGAAAAGCTTGTTTTGTTATTACTAACAGCCTGAGGTGTGCTGGTTGTTTTACTCCTGGTATTTTGCCATCTCTTTTAACATGCATTGCCACAAAATGACGCACGTGAAGGGTTTTTTTGAATGAAGCTTGGTCACTTTGGCGTGGATTCCAACTCTGATCACCGGGAGTTAATTTGCTTTTCCAATTAGGTGATCAAGGCAGAACCTCAAGCACTGCAGAGTCTTGTCTTCTTACGTTAGCCCAGCATGAATTGCCAACAAATAAGCAAAAGAAAGTAAGGGTTTCTTGAACTTTATAGTCAGAAGTAGTATAAAAAAAGCCCTCAGACAGTCAATTTCCCTTTGTTTGTGTGCCAGTCTTGGCGACTCTTCATGGAATCAGTTTTCAATATGTATTACAACAGTGATACTACAGATATGAGTATTATAATTCCCCTCTTCAGTAGTTAATGTTTGAAGTGACACGTAACTGACCTGCCAGCTCCGATCCTTCATCTAGGGAGGGTTTAAATCAACTCTCTAGTGAAAAACAATCTGATGTAAAGTCAAGCTAGACCTTACCCAGACCAATCTCATTAAAGCACAAACCTTAAACAAATGTAAGGCTTTATTGTCACCTATGCATTTGTTCTGCCTATCTAACCCACACAGTGGTCTGCTGACCATGAACCCTTCTTCCCTGTGGGAACTAAGAGTGGTCTCCTTCACACTTCTCAACTTCAAAAACTTGCTTTCCTTCCCTTTTTCCCTCTTAATTCCTCTCTCCCTCTGATCACAGAAATTCTCTCAGTAATTCTTACTCAACACTGGAAAGAATTCCAGTGTTTCAGCATAACACAGATCCTCACATCCATTACTGCTGTCAGGACTGTATCCCTGAACGAGCAGTTCTGGGCTGATCCCTGAACCCCTGAAGGCAGGAGAGAGAGTTCCTCAGACAATAATGAGCACAGGATGAGGCTCATGCAGCAAGTGTCGTATCGCATCCAGGCGTACTTTTACGTAAAATCTATTTTCCACGTTATGTGAACGACACGGTTTCAGTATTCAGTGTGTGTGTTCTTTCTAACACCTCTCTGTGTGAAAAGCTTTCGCATTTACTTTTGGTTCAAGTGTACAAAATGAAGTGGAGGTAGTTAAAAAAAGGCAAGTAATGTACATGATGACTTACCATACTTTATTTACTCTATTATATGCCTATTAGATGCAATATTGTCTGCTTCTGTCACTCTCTGCAATGTGTTTTATGATTCAGGGAATAAATAAAACCCGGGGTTAGCAAATAAATGAGAGCAGAATTGGCAGCACACCAAGTCTGCTTTATTTGACTGAGAGATGTGTTACATGGTCTGTTTGTTTAAATTATGCCAAGAGCTGAGATATACCAGGTGTTGTAGACCATGGAGCAGAGCCCTTAAAACCACTGCAAAAAACAGATTTCTGTTGACTGGTTTTCCAGAACACAAAACTAGAAAGCTTATGCTGAGAAGTTGAAAGAAGGGGATTTTATGCTCTTCTCCTATAATTTTTATCAATCAAAGCTACAAAAATGTACTAACAGTGACTCTTCGGTCCTTGTGTGTCCATCCCTATGATGGCAATTGTGTTATATGTAATTATGTAAAATTGTTTTGATGAGTATCCAAGTCATTCTGAAATGCCATGAGAGTTCTTTAGTACAGATCAAGCCATGCTATTTTTATTCAACTGAATGTCCCTTAAGTTCAGTAAGCTGGGTCTGAGATATTCCATGTGTCAAGGTGTTCCCCTTCCATTATCTCTTTCAAGATGTTCAGAAAGAGTGGGTTAAAACCAAGGAGATTCTGAGCTGTTCTGTCGAGTATGGAAGTACACAGCTCCAGTGCACAAAGAGAGACTTTAATAGAGAAAATCTAGTGCAAATGATAAAAAAAATATTGTTAACCTTTGCTTATGGTCATACTGAGTATGTATTCAGGTGTTCACTGCAGATCTGTCTGGGCCACCAACTTTGTGCTGACCACAGGCTGTTTGTTCTGCTCCTAACAGCTTTTTGCAGAACCAGCAGAGTGATCCTCACCCACTCCATTGTAAAATTAGCTGAGGCAGTTTAACCTACCGTAGAAGACCGAGGTAATCCACTTAACTTTGCACTGCTGTGGGGCAAACAACCTTTGGCAAGGGAGTTTTGTCTTAAGCTACTAGAGCAGTTTCTGCAGTGAATGTCAGACTAGAGCAGGGGTCCTCAAACTTTTTAAAGAGGGGGCCAGTTCACTGTCCCTCAGACACTATCGGGGGCCGGGCTATAGTTTGGAAAATATTGAACGAATTCCTATGCACACTGCACGTATTTTATTTGTAGTAGTGCACAAAAAAACAGGAAAAAGAATGCAATATTTAAAATGAAGAACAGTTGTAACCAACAAAACCAAATAATATTTCAATGTGGACTATGGGCCTGCTTTTGGCTAATGAGATGGTCAATGTTAGGTTCCATATTTGTCACTGCTGGTCATAGCAAGTGATGCAAGTGTTCATCAGTTAGTCCCACTGCTGCTGGCTGGTTTGTGCTGCCTGGCTTGTCCTGCTTGGGAGCTGGAGGGAGGGAGGGAGAGACAGGGCAGCCGCCCACCTCACTGATGCCATCACCCCCCTCCTCAGCCTGGCTGTGCAGTCCGCAGGAAGTCATCTGTGGCTGCTTGGTCCCCTCCCCAACCCCCGGTGGGGTGGGGAGGGTGTTGGCAGGGAGGTTCTGTAAATACCAGCAGGCCACACTGGGATTCTGGGGGGGCGTATCCAGCCCACAGGCCGGGATTTGAGGACCCCTGGACTGTTCAAAACTTGCAGAGGAAGAGGTGAAGGGGAGTGTGGGAGAAAGAAAATGGGGGAAAAACACAAGGACAATGTGGTGGGAAAAGAAAGGTGAGAGAGAATCAGAAAGAGAGTACTTACTCCTTCTTTAACTTTAGGATCTGTTACCAGCCCTCTGAGCAAAACGTATCTCTCTACCAAGAAAATAAAGGCTAATACATGTGAGGTGGCTTTAAGTTTCACCTGGTCATTTATTTGTTTTAGTGATTTTCTTCCCTCTCTTGAATAGAAAAATATTACTTTTTAAAAACCAACTGCAGTGGTGGTGACAAGAGTTATCTCCTAACTAAAGTGCCTTGTCTAGGATTCAGTTATCTCTGAGACTGCCCTTTTCTCTGTATCTTCTAGTGGCTATAACTTACAACTGCCTGAAGTGGTTTTGTTGTCTGGTTCAAACATCTTGGTGGACAAAACATTCCTACTGACTCTCTCTGGAACTGTCTCTCTTGAAGTCTGCCAAAGCCTGAATGAGCTTCAGCGTGCACAAAACAGAATGCAGGTATAAAGTCTGCTAAATCTCACTTTGTGTTTAGCAAGAAGATATTGGGGTAGTCCCAGAAAAATGTTGAGAGATATGTGTTGATCCAATGAAGGAGATGATAATGCTGTGCCTACGTGGAAGCTTTTGTACACTGGTTAGTGTGGCTGAGTTGAGCCAAATAACGAAAGGAGATCCCCAGGATAAATTTCTAATTCCAGTAAAATTAGAGGTAAAACTAAATCTGACTTTAGTGGGGCCAGCACATTTCGCCTCAGCTTTGTTGGCTCTAGAGTTTATCCATTAGTACATGTGTAAGCAATCAGTTCTCTGATTGCATGAGAGAAATGGGGATTACTGTTTTGCAAAGAAATACACACATTTTTAACATAACTTTCATCAAAAATTTATTGACAAGAAAGACAAGAATCCAGTCATTCCCCATCATTATGAGCACAAGTGTTAGAACACAGGATGGATTGCATGTGCAAAAATAAACTATGATAACCTATTGCTTATCTTACTGCCAAAGTTTTTTAAAAAAACATTTTTAATGGTCTTGTGAGCAAAAGAGGCTCTATGGGTCTGATTTGCTGATGTGTTACTCTGTTTTTATGTCAGTGCAACTTCATTGATTTTTGTGCTATTATGGCAATGTAAAAATGAAGTAACACAGTGTTGAATCAAACCTATTCACAGATTGACTGATGGTCCTGCTCAGAATCCAGACGAATTAAGAAAAGCAAAATATGCTGAGAGGAGGTGTGNAAAAAAGCCCTCAGACAGTCAATTTCCCTTTGTTTGTGTGCCAGTCTTGGCGACTCTTCATGGAATCAGTTTTCAATATGTATTACAACAGTGATACTACAGATATGAGTATTATAATTCCCCTCTTCAGTAGTTAATGTTTGAAGTGACACGTAACTGACCTGCCAGCTCCGATCCTTCATCTAGGGAGGGTTTAAATCAACTCTCTAGTGAAAAACAATCTGATGTAAAGTCAAGCTAGACCTTACCCAGACCAATCTCATTAAAGCACAAACCTTAAACAAATGTAAGGCTTTATTGTCACCTATGCATTTGTTCTGCCTATCTAACCCACACAGTGGTCTGCTGACCATGAACCCTTCTTCCCTGTGGGAACTAAGAGTGGTCTCCTTCACACTTCTCAACTTCAAAAACTTGCTTTCCTTCCCTTTTTCCCTCTTAATTCCTCTCTCCCTCTGATCACAGAAATTCTCTCAGTAATTCTTACTGAACACTGGAAAGAATTCCAGTGTTTCAGCATAACACAGATCCTCACATCCATTACTGCTGTCAGGACTGTATCCCTGAACGAGCAGTTCTGGGCTGATCCCTGAACCCCTGAAGGCAGGAGAGAGAGTTCCTCAGACAATAATGAGCACAGGATGAGGCTCATGCAGCAAGTGTCGTATCGCATCCAGGCGTACTTTTACGTAAAATCTATTTTCCACGTTATGTGAACGACACGGTTTCAGTATTCGGTGTGTGTGTTCTTTCTAACACCTCTCTGTGTGAAAAGCTTTCGCATTTACTTTTGGTTCAAGTGTACAAAATGAAGTGGAGGTAGTTAAAAAAAGGCAAGTAATGTACATGATGACTTACCATACTTTATTTACTCTATTATATGCCTATTAGATGCAATATTGTCTGCTTCTGTCACTCTCTGCAATGTGTTTTATGATTCAGGGAATAAATAAAACCCGGGGTTAGCAAATAAATGAGAGCAGAATTGGCAGCACACCAAGTCTGCTTTATTTGACTGAGAGATGTGTTACATGGTCTGTTTGTTTAAATTATGCCAAGAGCTGAGATATACCAGGTGTTGTAGACCATGGAGCAGAGCCCTTAAAACCACTGCAAAAAACAGATTTCTGTTGACTGGTTTTCCAGAACACAAAACTAGAAAGCTTATGCTGAGAAGTTGAAAGAAGGGGATTTTATGCTCTTCTCCTATAATTTTTATCAATCAAAGCTACAAAAATGTACTAACAGTGACTCTTCGGTCCTTGTGTGTCCATCCCTATGATGGCAATTGTGTTATATGTAATTATGTAAAATTGTTTTGATGAGTATCCAAGTCATTCTGAAATGCCATGAGAGTTCTTTAGTACAGATCAAGCCATGCTATTTTTATTCAACTGAATGTCCCTTAAGTTCAGTAAGCTGGGTCTGAGATATTCCATGTGTCAAGGTGTTCCCCTTCCATTATCTCTTTCAAGATGTTCAGAAAGAGTGGGTTAAAACCAAGGAGATTCTGAGCTGTTCTGTCGAGTATGGAAGTACACAGCTCCAGTGCACAAAGAGAGACTTTAATAGAGAAAATCTAGTGCAAATGATAAAAAAAATATTGTTAACCTTTGCTTATGGTCATACTGAGTATGTATTCAGGTGTTCACTACAGATCTGTCTGGGCCACCAACTTTGTGCTGACCACAGGCTGTTTGTTCTGCTCCTAACAGCTTTTTGCAGAACCAGCAGAGTGATCCTCACCCACTCCATTGTAAAATTAGCTGAGGCAGTTTAACCTACCGTAGAAGACCGAGGTAATCCACTTAACTTTGCACTGCTGTGGGGCAAACAACCTTTGGCAAGGGAGTTTTGTCTTAAGCTACTAGAGCAGTTTCTGCAGTGAATGTCAGACTAGAGCAGGGGTCCTCAAACTTTTTAAAGAGGGGGCCAGTTCACTGTCCCTCAGACACTATCGGGGGCCGGGCTATAGTTTGGAAAATATTGAACGAATTCCTATGCACACTGCACGTATTTTATTTGTAGTAGTGCACAAAAAACAGGAAAAAGAATGCAATATTTAAAATGAAGAACAGTTGTAACCAACAAAACCAAATAATATTTCAATGTGGACTATGGGCCTGCTTTTGGCTAATGAGATGGTCAATGTTAGGTTCCATATTTGTCACTGCTGGTCATAGCAAGTGATGCAAGTGTTCATCAGTTAGTCCCACTGCTGCTGGCTGGTTTGTGCTGCCTGGCTTGTCCTGCTTGGGAGCTGGAGGGAGGGAGGGAGAGACAGGGCAGCCGCCCACCTCACTGATGCCATCACCCCCCTCCTCAGCCTGGCTGTGCAGTCCGCAGGAAGTCATCTGTGGCTGCTTGGTCCCCTCCCCAACCCCCGGTGGGGTGGGGAGGGTGTTGGCAGGGAGGTTCTGTAAATACCAGCAGGCCACACTGGGATTCTGGGGGGGCGTATCCAGCCCACAGGCCGGGATTTGAGGACCCCTGGACTGTTCAAAACTTGCAGAGGAAGAGGTGAAGGGGAGTGTGGGAGAAAGAAAATGGGGGAAAAACACAAGGACAATGTGGTGGGAAAAGAAAGGTGAGAGAGAATCAGAAAGAGAGTACTTACTCCTTCTTTAACTTTAGGATCTGTTACCAGCCCTCTGAGCAAAACATATCTCTCTACCAAGAAAATAAAGGCTAATACATGTGAGGTGGCTTTAAGTTTCACCTGGTCATTTATTTGTTTTAGTGATTTTCTTCCCTCTCTTGAATAGAAAAATATTACTTTTTAAAAACCAACTGCAGTGGTGGTGACAAGAGTTATCTCCTAACTAAAGTGCCTTGTCTAGGATTCAGTTATCTCTGAGACTGCCCTTTTCTCTGTATCTTCTAGTGGCTATAACTTACAACTGCCTGAAGTGGTTTTGTTGTCTGGTTCAAACATCTTGGTGGACAAAACATTCCTACTGACTCTCTCTGGAACTGTCTCTCTTGAAGTCTGCCAAAGCCTGAATGAGCTTCAGCGTGCACAAAACAGACTGCAGGTATAAAGTCTGCTAAATCTCACTTTGTGTTTAGCAAGAAGATATTGGGGTAGTCCCAGAAAAATGTTGAGAGATATGTGTTGATCCAATGAAGGAGATGATAATGCTGTGCCTACGTGGAAGCTTTTGTACACTGGTTAGTGTGGCTGAGTTGAGCCAAATAACGAAAGGAGATCCCCAGGATAAATTTCTAATTCCAGTAAAATTAGAGGTAAAACTAAATCTGACTTTAGTGGGGCCAGCACATTTCGCCTCAGCTTTGTTGGCTCTAGAGTTTATCCATTAGTACATGTGTAAGCAATCAGTTCTCTGATTGCATGAGAGAAATGGGGATTACTGTTTTGCAAAGAAATACACACATTTTTAACATAACTTTCATCAAAAATTTATTGACAAGAAAGACAAGAATCCAGTCATTCCCCATCATTATGAGCACAAGTGTTAGAACACAGGATGGATTGCATGTGCAAAAATAAACTATGATAACCTATTGCTTATCTTACTGCCAAAGTTTTTTAAAAAAACATTTTTAATGGTCTTGTGAGCAAAAGAGGCTCTATGGGTCTGATTTGCTGATGTGTTACTCTGTTTTTATGTCAGTGCAACTTCATTGATTTTTGTGCTATTATGGCAATGTAAAAATGAAGTAACACAGTGTTGAATCAAACCTATTCACAGATTGACTGATGGTCCTGCTCAGAATCCAGACGAATTAAGAAAAGCAAAATATGCTGAGAGGAGGTGTGTTGCGGTTTGAAAACTACCATAATTTTCAGATGTGCAGATTTGTGCTTTCATGAAGAACAAAAAGTTACTCTCAAGAGGAACCCTTCACCCAGTTACCTGTCCTGGGGCAGGTGACACTGTCCCGGGGGACCTGCCCCCAGTTACACTGTCCCAGGGCACCTGCCCCAGAAGGATCTGTCCCGGGACCAGCCCTGGAAGGGCCTGGCTAGGTCATTCTATAAAAAGCGGAGGGAGCTGTTTCTTCGCTCTCTTGGGGGCTGCAGCTCTGAATGGAGCACCACTCCCCCCACCCTAGCCCATTCCCGAGGCAGTGGAGGGTGGGCAAGGCGGCTCGACCGTGGCTTCCAGCAGCTCCCTCCACCATTTTTCCCCATTGGAAACGGGACATGGTGGGGCTTGCTGCGTCTGCTTCACTCCTGTAAATGACAGGGGTGGAGGAGGACGGCCCTTTGTGATGCCAGCCCCAGCTTAGCACCAGCTGTGGACGCCGCCACGGCCCTGACGCCGCCACAGTCCTGATGCTGCCGTGGCCGTGAACCTGATGCCAGTCCGGACCTGGCGCCGGCTGGGCACCGCTGCTGGCCTGGAGCTGATGCCGCGCAATCCTGGCCACAGACCGGAGAAGCAAGACTGGTGCAGATTTGCCATCACGACCACCCTCTCCCCCCTCCCACGGAGCAGCCCTTCAGCATCACGATGAGCTGGGGTACTCCTCTACCTCCTGGAGCTGAGACAGGAGAAGTAGAGGAGAGGATCTTTGGAAGACCCTCTTGGCCACGTGTAGAGTGTGGGAGGGTGCAACCCTGCTGACGCAGCCATGCGGTCAGTCTCCATCTTGGATCCCGCAAGTGGCTGGGGCTATGAGGCTGAGCAGCTGCCATTTTGGAAAGACTGATCGGTAGGAAGAGAGACTGTAATTTCTGCCGCTGAGATGGATTGGGGGAGCTTAAGTTTTGGGAGAGAACTCCCTCATGCTTAGCTGAAGAAAGCAGAAGGACTTGAGAATCCTTAAACCTTGGATCTGAAAGACAGAGACTGGGTTCTTTGTTGGAAATGCATGTAGGCTGCACCGAGGGATGCAGGTGTGGGCACTGAGCAGTCAGGCCATCCTGAGAGCGTTGAGCTGGAGAAGCTACACTGAAGAATTGAAGAATTCACCAGTCTGCAAACAGTTTGGGTCTCGCTGCATTGCAGATGGGGGTGACGCATGAATAACAGAGAGGGTGGTGGCACTCGTCTCTGCTTGACTGACATGCTCTTTTTCTCCAGATCTCTAACGTGAAAGAAGACCCAAGGCCCAAACAATAGTGACCTCCCACTGTATTTTTCTCAGAATGTGTGATGGCATTTGTGGCACAGTTTCTAGTTTGTGTGCACTGACTTGCTTAACACTTTCTTCCTTTCTGTATAGTTACAGAGTTAATAAACCTTTATGCAGTTTTCCCTAAGCCATCCATTGTCTGGCAAATTTATCCGAGATGTCATCGAGACCTCACTGCTTTGCTTTTCTTTTCCTTTATCTTGAATTGTGGTCTTGAACCCACCACAAGGTGATGTTCCAGCTGTGCTGCAGTGGGAGGAAGGATCACACACTATTACAAATAACCTAGTTTCAATGACAAAACACATGTTTCACAGTGGAGAAATGATGTGAAACATCAGGACTATGTAAGATTTCTTTAAAAGCATTGTCATTGTCTAAAAATAGCCTGTAGCATATATTTTTCCTTTTTGAGAATTATAGTGATCCTCAGTTCTGCATCTCTATTTCTTCACAGTATAAAGTTTGCTAAGTATGGGTTGCAGAGGCAGTAAGATTTGTTGCTTTGGGACTTGGGACAAAATCTAATTTTAGTAGGCTCTATGCTTCTGCTTATAGTAGTGAGGCAGAATATCAAATGAGCTGTTTAGGCACGTTAGAGCCACATGTTTGCACTGGTTACAAGGTTCATTTTCATAATTCTTTAAATGACTAGCCTTCACCCTAACATGAAAGCAAGCCTTATTCCATTAAGCCCTTCGTTCACCCAAGTTCCTAAAAAATGGACCCTCTGTATATTCTGAAGTTTAGTTCACATTAGCCAGCTGCTTGTTTAGGGTAATTTAAACCAAAAAAAAAAGACTATTGCTTCCTTTAAATAGGTTCTGTCGGCCACAATATGTTGTGGGTTTAAACTGCATTATAACACTTTAAGACATAAATCTCAAATGTGAGAAAAATCTGTGTGATAAAATAAGACCAACATTGTTTTTGACCTAGTTTGAACAAAGGTGCAGAAAATCAATGAGCCCTGGAGCAGCCTAAATGCTTTGTTAGCCTTTTACCACAACATTATATATTACATGCAAATAATAGCACAAATTTAATACTACTATTCATGTCAAGTGATTTCTTTGAATCTATATTTTGTATTTTACAGATCTTGAACAGTAACATTTTTCTTTTTAGTGCAAAGTTGCTCAAGGTTCACTGGAGACTCTTTTAAATTGCTGCTTTCAGAGAAATAACAATGTAAAATGACATTATGATGTATAGCACCCTTCTGAAAGCTTGAACCAGTGCAGCAGCAAGCCACTAGAACCTTTGGGAATGAAGCAATCTCCAGAGTACTATTGTCCAATTGTCTTAAATGGATAATTTTTAATTAGCTGCAGTTAATTTCAAGTGACAGCATGCTGAAGTGTCAAATCAGAAGGCACAGAAAAAGCACTCTTGAATTTGGAAATTATCAATGTTAGATAGTTTCACTACTACAGAAGGGAACTGCATCTCAATAATACTTGCCTTAATCTACTTGATTTTCATAAATTTATTTCTATAATAAAGATAATAGTCATTCCTAAGGTAGTGACAGAGCTCTAGCACTTAGCCAGGTGACGTACATCAGGCTAACAAGGAGTTCATACCCTTTTCCTATAGGGGAGATAATGATCTGTGCATTCTAACAGTTGTCTTTGTTTTTACTAAAATGGTTTAAGATTATGAAGATAATAAGCTCCAAATAAGCTCCAAATCATGTACATTTTTGTTCCATCCTGTCCCAAGGAGTTAGTTATTCCTGCAGAGGACCCAAAAGACCCAAACTGAGACACGTCCTTACCAATAGGTTTATAGATAATCTGAGATTTAACCTCCTCTGAATGGATGTTAGAAACTCTGCATTTGCCAATGCTTGAGGCATTCAAATGGAGAGATTTTACTACCAAGACATGAAACAGAACCTGTGACCAACCAAGTCTTCAGTCAATGCCAGCCTTGCAATGATACCCTGACTCTGAGTCTGACTGCCCCGACATGAGTAACCTGCATCCAGTTCAGCAAGGCTTGGAGGTGAATAACTTCTGGATCTTCTCCTTTATGATCAGTGCAGTCAGGGCGTTAGAGAGTTCATACAGAGGTTTGCTGTATCCTACGACTAGAAGAAATACAGAGAAGTGGCCGTCTTCATTTCTGTGTCTCCTTAGCACCAGCTGTTGGCATCAATAGTTGACACCAATGTGCCTTAGCGATAGACAGAAGTGCTGTAGATCATATATGTCTCACCACAGGCAGGTCACTGAATTTAGAATACTGTTATGCTGTTAAGCCTTTTGGTTTGGTAGATATTGTTGAGCCGTACCTATGACCAAAAAAAAGGCGAAGTTATCTACTCTTGACTCCACTGAGGAAAAATGGCTATGAGGTTAAGTGGGCCAAATTTTCAGTGAAGTTATTGTAATGACAAGGAATTCAAAGTGCAAAACAAATGTTCTCAAGTGAACTTAATGGGAATGAAAGAAGTTAAATCATCATCTGCAGAAACTGAAATTCTAAATCCAGAACAAGATAGACAAGGGAAGTCACAGTGCTCACTCTTCTGTGTGCTAATGCCCTTCCCTCACAGCCAAATGGGGAAAAGTATTCCAGGGAGCTGATGTGTGCCTGTTCAGTCTGTACTAAATGCACCGAATTTGCCAGGAGGAAGTGTGGTAGTATTGAATGGTACTCGTTTCCTTTTCTGACAACAGCTCTGCACATCAAACAAAATAACTAACTTGCTTCACTAGCCAGGTTTCATGTGACAATTATTGATACGGTTGATCCAGTCTCGTACGGCAGAGAGATGGTGCAATACAGTCTTTGTGGGGTCTCCTCTATTTCAGATGCCATATTGTAGTGTCTTTCTGTGATTACTTCGAACTTTCACGTACTTTTACTCAGATTTTTACAATTTGGGAGGTTGCTCATGAGAATGACTGAGTTACTGGGACTGGAAACTATCTGAAATACCAACGCTACTTTTTGAAGCATTTTTGTATTAATGTGATAAATGGGCCATTCAGCCATACTTATTTTGAGGAAAATACAGCTGAAGAAGTAGTTGTAGTTTTACCACCATTACACAAAAAACGCAAAGCAAAAACCCGTGTGCTTCTCAGAAAGAAACTCTTACTTCCTTAAACAAGATCTTTGTTAAACAATCACAGAGTCTCAGAATCACATAACATCAGGGATGGAAGGGACCTTGAAAGGATCCCCCCGCCACGGCAGGATGCCCCAGATCAAGCTGCATAGGAACATGTCCAGGAGGGCTTCAAACCTCTCCAGAGAAGGAGACTCCACAAACCCTCTGGGCAGCCCCTTCCAGTGCTCTGTCACCCTCACTGGGAAGAAGTTATAGAAATGTAGAATCAGTCAGGGTTTGAAGGGACCACAGGATCATCCAGTTCCAACCCTCCCGCCATGGGCAGGGACACCCCACCCTTAATAATTATCAAATTATCTCACGCTGGCAAATATGAAGACTGAAAATACAAAACAACTTCTATGCAGTTTAGTTTCTTATTACATCCTGGATCTATCTAAACCCTTTCATTTTCTTAGCTGCTAATATCTGTATTTGTTCATGAAACAAAGGCAAAATGTTTGGAATAATTGAATGGAACTAGCTCAAACCATTTTAGATATGATTTACTCAAAGCAGCATGATGGTTCTGTCTGGTTTTCTGAAAATGTAGAGAACCCAAAGTTCAAGTTAATTTTATGACAGCATCCTGCTCCTCCAGCTGCACTCAGAGCTTCCACTAAGCTAGCTTCTTGGGGGCACACATGACAAGAGGTGCTCTTCTGGGACCTCATGCTAAGGTTGTGCAAGACTTACACATGATACAGTGAAAATCACAAGCAGAGTAAGATAAAGACCCTGTATAGATGTCCCGTGAAAGCCTGGGGTCTGATGCAGAATAAAAATCTTGCAATTTGGTACCTAATCCAGGGTCCTCATTACTGGACAAATTTGTCTTTAATGAGAAACTAGACAGAATTGAACGAGGCTCCTTTTTCCAGCATGAGCTATCTGACTTCTGCTGCATCAAAACATTAATAAAGGTTTAAAATCTTTCTTTGCCTTTAAAACTTTTGAGATTCTTTTTTCCCTAGAGGGTCAGAATCTATCTGTCTGTCTGTCTGTCTGTCTATCTATCTATCTATCTATGTGTCTAAGAAACAATGCAAACCTCAGTAAGACAAAGGACTACCTATCACCATGACACAGTTTACATAATCAGAGCTAGACAGAGGAGAAGAGTGTAGAACCAGTTATTTTTATTCATGTGTATTATTTTCTTATTGCACATTAGATTGCCCCAAATCACAGGTGTGTTAGTAGAAAAGATAAAACACCCTGCCTGTACTTCTAAGTGCTATATAGTCTGCAGGTTTATTCTTTATTATTTTTTTTACCTCCTTATTTTTAGGTACTTGGCTTAATTAAGAGGACTCAAAATAATAACGTGATGTTTGATGCTGTTCTAAGATTCACTATACTGAAGAGTATCTATTTTTATTTGTATAGTATCACAGCATAAATGGTGTTGTCTTTTAACAGAGTGTGACAGAAGCTTAATTCCTGGTGCCTATAAATCAGGTCAAGGGCTCTGTTGATGACAGTGAGTTAGAGATTTACAGTAGCCAGACAAACTATAAAAACCTATGGTAGGGATTATGAGTTATCAAGATGTGCTGAGCAGGCACATGCTGCTACGTCTGTGGTCAGCATTATCCAGAGGGAAGCTACAGTGTCACAGCTGCACAGCACTCTATTACTACCAGTTAGCATCAGAGTGAGTATCAGTAAAGACTTTAAAGAGGTTTGAAGGCAGGAGGATAAATAAGGGAAATCAGGAGGAAACTGCATGACAAACAGTAATGTCTCCAGGATTGGCAACTCGTAAATCCAAAGGTTGCTAGCAAACACGCTGCATGTTCAGCGCTGTAACAAAACCATCCAAGGAAATAACGTCAACATCAAATTGAAAGCTTTCTATTCCCTTGTTCTGTCAGAAAGTGTGAGGAGAGCAATAACTGTGGGAGGCTGCAGTTTCTCATGCAATGATTCTTTGTTCGTTGCACGCATCATAAGCTGATAATTTGCAATGCAGGAATGTGCCAGGTAGGAAAAGGCTTTTCTGTTCTGTGATGCTTCTGCTTGAACCCTATTAATTCCTTTTTTGGTTTTTAATAGATATAAACACATTGCTTATGACTCTGTGTAAGCTTTCATCAATAAAACATAGGAGCAAAACCGCTTTTCTGAATCACTGGCTCTTCACAGACTACAATGGAGTTCAATGATTTATATAGCTAAAGATTAAGTCTAAGATTTACTTGCTCCAAATTGACTAGCTATCCCAAATGCGAGCCAGTACAGTGATTTGCCATACTTCCAGCAGTTTCATGCTTCCTTACTGCCAAAGGGCTGGAACTTACGAGGTCTTCTATGTGTGGCTTTACACTTTTCATTTGGGTGATGACTTAGAGCCTTTAGGACAGACTAAGTGTTACAGTTTGAAAATTACCAAATTTTCAGATGTATAGAGTTCTGCTTTCATGAAGAAAAAAATTCCTTTTTCGCTTAAGAGAATTCTTCTAGTGACCTGTCTTGGGAGGGGTGGGCAAAACGTTACACTATAAGAGAGGGCTGACTGATCAGTCCAACCCCTTTTCCCCTAGCACGTTGACATGGGGGTCTGTCCCCCTCTACCCCCTTCTGGGTGGGGGTTGGGGATGGGACAGGACAGGATGCATCAGGACTGTTGTTTCCTCCAGCCTGCCACCATGGAGACAGGAGCAGGAGGCATGGGTGGGCAGTGGCTGATCCCTCTGCCTGGGGTAGGGGGACCTGGAACCAGAACGTCGTCTAGCCTGGCCCAGGGGGCTCTGGTGCCAGCAGAGCCATGGACGGGTTTCCGTGCTGCGCTGACGGAAAGCCCTTCCCCCACTGAAAGCAGCTGGGTGTAGCAAGAACCATCAAGTGCAAATTCGTCCCCACATGGAGCAACCCAGAACTGCGTCCAGCGACCCATGGTGAGCCAAAAAAATACTCCCCTTTCCACTATAACTGAAGCAGGAGGAGGGAAGAGAGAGGAAGAGAGCGAGCGAGCGAGGAGAGAAACAGAAGTCTCTTGGCTATCTTTGGGGCAAGAGGGAGGCCCCTGCTGATGTGACCATGCGGTCATTGCCATTGTGTGCTTGCCATGTGGCCAGCCATGCAGCCATTGTCATTTTGAGCCACAGATCAGCATGAAGAGAAACTGCTTGTCCTTTCTGCCACTGAGAAAAGCTGGGGATGCTAGAGTACTGGGGAGAGAAGAAGCCTTGGGAGAGAAGAAACCTCAGTAGAGGCAGGTGAGAATTCCTTTGTGCTTACCTGAACTCTCTGTTCTGAAAGAAACAGAAAGACTCGAGAATCCTTAAACCTTTGGCAAGGAAAGAGTCTGGGGTTTTTTTAAAAGGCAAGTTTCCTGCATGTCAGGATGCAGTTCAGGCTCTGAGGAATCAGGCCTGTCCGATCAACATTCTGTGGGACAAGCAAGAATTGCAACGTTTGCCAGACCGGAATGGCCAAGGATTCAGCGTCTGAAGACCATGGCGTTCTGCTCAGGAAAGACCCGAATAAATATCTCAGAACAAAAGGAAGAGACAGTAATTGTACCCCTCTCTGTTTGACTGACATGCTTTCCCCAGGTCTCTAATGTAAAAACCCAAAGACCGATATGATAGTAATCTCCTATCATAATTTTCTCAGAATATGCGATGGCTTTTCGAAGGAGCTTCTAGCTTGTATGCACAAACTTGCTTAAATTTTTTCTTCCTCCTGACACCCACCCCTCAAATATTTGTAGACATTAGTGAGGTCACCCCTCAGTCTCCTCCAAGCTCAAGAGACCCAGCTCCCTCAGCCTCTCCTCATAAGGGAGGTGCTCCACCTCCTTCATCATCCTCATTGCCCTACGCTGGACCCTCTCCAGCAGCTTCACATCCCTCTTGAACTGACAAGCCCACAACTGGACACAATGCTCCAGGTGTGGTCTCACCAGGGCAGAGTAGAGGGGGAGAAGAACCTCTCTCGATCCCTTTCTGATCCACCCCAGGATGCTGTTGGCCCTCTTGGCCACAAGAGCACACTGCTGGCTCATGGTCATCCTGCTGCCCACCAGGACCCCCAGCTCCCTTTCTCCTACACTGCTCTCTGACATCTCAGTCCCCAACCTATACTGGTACCTGGGATTGTTCTTGCCCAGATGCAAGACTCTAACCTTGCCCTTGTCAGAGTTCATTAAATTTCTCTCTGCCCAGCTCTCCACCCTGTCCAAGTCTTGCTGAATGGCAGCACAGTCTGCAGGGGTGTCAGTGACACCACCCAGCTTTGTGTCTTCAGCAAACTTGCTGACAGTGCACCCTGATCTGTCATGCAAGTCATTAGTTGAAGTGGGTTAAAACTAAGAAACTTCTTTGCTCCTGGGCTTTTGGCACCATTTTTGTGGTGGGTTCAAGACCAAAATTAAAGATAAAGGAAAAGAAAACAAAGCAGTTAGGTCTTGATGAGATCTTGGATAAAATTTGCCAGACAATGGATAGCTTAGGGAAAACCAAAAAGGGTTTATTATCTCTATAACTGTATACAGAAAAGAAGAAAAGGTTAAGCAAGTTAGTGCACACAAACTAGACACTGTGTCACAAATGCCAACACATACTCAGAGAAAAATACAATGGGAGATCACTATCGTATCGGTCCTTGGGCTTTTCATATTAGAGACCTGTGGAAAAGAGCATGTCAGTTGAGTAGAGATGAGTACCAGCACTCTCTCTATTATTCATGTATCACCCCTGCCTGCGAACAGCAGCACCCTGGCTCTCCAGATTGTTAAATTCTTCGATTCTTCAGCGTAGCTTCTCCAGCTCAACACTCATCTGGCAGGCCTGATTCCTCAGCACCAGAACTGCATCCCTCGATGCAGGAGATATGCTTTCAAACAAAGAACCCAGACTCTGTCTTTCATGCCCAAGGTTTAATAGAATCATGTGGTAGGTCCAATCCCCCTACCACAGCAGGATCACCTAGACCAAGTCGCACAGGAACATATCCAGGTGGGTATTTCTGCTTTCTTCAGCTAAGCATGAAGGAAATCTCCCTAATATTTGAGCATCCCCAGTTTTCCTCAGTGGCAGAAATGACACACAGTCTCTGTTCCTGCTGATCAGTGCTTTCTAAGATGGCAGCGGACCCAGCCACTGGCCATGTGCGGGAGCAAAGATGGAGACCGACTGCACAGCTGTGTCAGCAGGGACTGCACCACACTCTGCAAACGTGGCCCAGAGGGCTCCATGACCCTTACCTCTCCTCTCTCCACCTGTGTCAGCTTCAGGGGAGAAAGGAGGAATCTCTTCAGCTCACTGCGAGTCTGCTCTGTGGTGGGGCAAGAAGATGGTAGATCAGCACTAAGGTCTTGCTTCTCTGGTCTGCAATGCCAGGTCTGGGCCGGGGCCGGGGGCCGGGGCTGCCATCCTCCATCCTGCCATTTATGGGAGAGGAGCAGACCCACTGAGCACCCTCCGTCCAGTCTCTGATGGGGAAAGCTGAAGAGGGAGCTGTGGCAGGCCCCGACAAGCTGCTATGAGCCGTCTCTCTGCCCACCACCCTGAGATGGGTGGGGGGGATGCTGGAGACAAGGCGCTCCACGCTGGGATAGAAAGACCCCAGTGCGAAGAGGCAGGGCTATCGGCTACTCTCCCTTTTATCCTCTTACCTATCCGACACTCCTTAAGGGCAGGTACTTGGGACAGTGTCACTTCCCCCAGGACTGGTCACTGTGGGGGCTTGTCCTAAAGCAACATAACTTTTTCTTCATGAAAGTACAAATCTATACATCTGAAAATACTGGTAATATCAAGATAGCCCACAGAAGTATAGACTGGAGCCTCAGGAGTCTGGGGTTGATATCAGGACAGCCCCCACAAGTATAGACAGAGGCAATGAAAGTATTCAGTATTTCTGCTTTCTCTGTATCTCTGTCTTCAGGGCACCCACCTCATTCAGCAGGGGGCCCACATTGCCTCTAGTTTAAGTTTTACCTGCACTGTATTTGAAGAAGCCCTTTTTGTTGCCCTTGACCTCTCTTGCAAGGTTTAATTCCAAGGAGGCCTTGGCTTTCCTAGTTGCCTCCCTACATTCTCTCACCAGAGCCTTATAATCACCCCAAGTGGCCATCCCCTCCTTCCATGACCTATAGACTTTCTCTTCTTCTTCAGTTTGTCCAGCATCTCCTGTTTAACCATCCAGGTCTTCTGGCTCCCTTCCTTGACTTCCTTCCTGTTGGAATGCTCTCTTCTTGTGCTTCAAAGAAGTGGTCTTTGAATGTTAACCAACTATCTTGAGCCCCTTTACCTGCCAGTACTCTGTCCCATGGGATTTCCCCTGGCAATTGCTTGAAAGGCTAAGATAGTCCCTTTTGAAGTCCAGGGTTGTGGTTCTGCTAGCTATTCTGTTCGTACCACATGAGATCCTGAACTCCACCATCTCATGGTCACTGCAACCAAGGCTGTCCTCAACCTCCACTTCTTCAACCAGACCTGTCTTGTTGGTGAATACAAGATCCAGCAGTGCTCCTCTCCTAGTGGGCTCTTGCACCATTTGCATCAGGCAATTGTCACCAATGCACTGGAGGAACCTTCTGGACTGTGGGTGGCTGGCCGAGTGGGTCTTCTAGCAAGTATCTTGGTAGTTAAAATCCCCCATGAGAACCAGGGCCTGTAGCTGTGAGGCTGCTGTCTGCTGCCTGTAGAAGACCTTATCAGCCTCTAGTTTAAAGTCCTCTGAATGAGTTCCTGCCCCAGAACCCTTTTTTCACTCTGAGATAAACCTGTCCCATGTGTTTCTGCAAGGTCTGGTGCCTGATAAAACCACTTATTATCAAGAAACACAAAGCCTTGCCTGTAACACCAGTCTTGTAGCCAGTCATTCACAGACAGAGTCCTTCTATTCCATCCTGTGTTCTCACCCCAAAATGGAAGAAATTATGAGAATACAATTTGTGCCCCAGAATCTTTCACCAAACATCATAATGCCTTAAGGTCTTTCTTCATTCCACTCAGGCTATGCAATACAGCTTCCTCCCCACCTGTCTGGATGATAAGCAGTGGGTTATAGTCATCTGATCTCACCAGGTTAGGGAGCAAGCTAGTGATATCCCTGATTCAGGCTCCACGTAAACTGCAGACGTCCCTAAGATGAGGGTCAGCTCTGCATATTGGGCCCTCAGTCCCTTGCAGGAGTGAGTCTCCAATAACTAGGATCCTTTTCTTCTTTGTGGAGGAGGTTGTCATATTACTGGAAGATTTCCTGGATTTACCCAACCTTGCTAGGATCTCCAGTGTGGGTTCTCTGGCCTCTATATCCTTATTAGACTGGCTGTCTTCCAATAGGGGCTGATATCTATTACTCAGTGGCAACTGGGGAGGTGGGTGGTGCTCGTCTTCTGCCATGGCCCCGCAATTGGCTCCACTCACCTTTCTACTTGGGCTTCTGTCCTCCATCTGAGAACTACAGGATACAGGCCTCCCCTGAATTGGGCTCTTATTTGGCTGTTGTCCCGTCTGCTGAGCCTGGCTCCACCAGTCTACTTCTATTTCAGCCTCTCTAATTCTCTTGAGCTTGCAGCTTTTCAAACTCATCTGGCAACTGTGCTGCACGGTTAAGCAGACAATCTACCTGCTCCACTGTACACAGCCAGGAAAATGCAAGAGAGTGCTACATTTCTGACCTGTTGGAGTGTAGTGTAGGGGAAAGGGACTTGGGGGTCCTGGTGGACAACAAGATGACTATGAGCCAGCAGTGTGCTCTTGTGGCCAAGAGGGCCAANCCTGGATGTGTTCCTGTGTGACTTGGTTTAGGTGATCCTGCTGTTGCAGGCGGATTGGACTATATGATCTTTCAAGGTCCCTTCCGATCTATGATGAGTCTATGATTCTATGATTCTATGATTCTATGATTCCTGGCATCCTGTCACCTGCACATCCTCATCTTGTTGGGGGACCTCTGTTTGAGTTCCCACATCCATGAGCATTGGTAACTGAAGCCTGGGCTTCCTCTGCTGCTGTGCTGTTACCTTTTTTTTGTCCCCTGGTGGTTGAAGAGACTAAAGTGGCTAAAGCGGCTAGTGCTGCTGGAGATCTGCACGGTCTGGGTGCGAATTCCAGTTTCACCGCCTTTTAAGACTCCCAGGTTAGTGCGGACCCTGTAGCTCCCTGGCTAATCCCGTGAGAGATTTAGACCCTCAGAGGCGGCCCCTTTTCTCCCCCAAGATTTCCTGTTCAGGGAATTTCCAGATCACCCAAAACCCTCGATAAATAGCATTTGGGGAGCAGCACTGTCAGAGCTCGACACAGTCTGGAACATCCCTCCAGTCCATACAAGTTCCATTTTGTCTGAATTGAAGTTGGTCCAACTTGTCTTTTACCTTCTCAAGGGATCTGGTTCTTAAAGAACGAAGAGATTAAATTTTCTAGTATGATAGGAAACAGAGACAGCTAAATGCCATCTGCACATTAAAAAGTCCACTTATGGTCTCAAATGTTCTCACATACATATCAAATAAAAGAACTACATAGAACACCACCCTGTAGAGTTGCCCATAACAAAAAGCCTACTAAAAAAGTCATTCCATAACTTTATTTTAAGATGTACTGGAAGAGAAAGAATTGACTCAGCAAAAATCAACCATACCATTCCTACCAGATACCCAGGCAAGCAAAGAACATCTTGCAATTGGTTGTGCAAAAATCAATTGAAAGGTACAACCAATTGGTCTAAAATGAGCAAAGCATACATGATTTCCTGAAATAATTAAAATTGTGCCTTGCAGCAGACATCCTTTCTCAATTTGCAAGTTAGGTCTCTGTCAAGCTTAGCACAAGGCTTGATACAGGGCAGCTGTTCCAGCTGTTACCCATTGCAGGAGATGGATTTTTGAAACATGTCCTGATGACCTGCTAGAAGTAACCGATATAAGCCTTTATGTTGAAAACGCAGTCAGTGAACCACTGCTTTTATTTCAGCCACACTGGGCAACAACTGTCTGTCTCTAGAAGATAGTAATCCATAATTATATTGAAATTTCATACATAAGAAGGAAAAAGTGCAGCCAAAAGCTCTTATATAAATGTCTCCCTTTAAAAACACCCGCATTTTCCTCAGAATCTGCCTGTTAGATTTTAATATTGTGGTCTGCAATGCAGACTGAAAGTTACCTACCACATGGAAAAGTGGGCTATCAACACTTCTGCAAGCAACATGCATACTGACTTCCCTACAGTGATTTTGGTGTCCAGGAACTTACTAGTAGAAGACAGTCATATAATAAATGGTTTTATTTAACCCTTTCGAACTTTTTAACAGGTATCAGCTCCTTGAACTCAATGGCTACTAAAGCACGGGCCATAGCAAACAAAGGCCTTTCATGAACAGATTTCTTTTTACCCCAGTGTAAAAAGCAATGCTACTATTAACATATTGGGCTGTGGCCAAGTCAGCACTTGTTGTACTGAAAAGCAAGGTTCATGCTCAGAGACTATCGTTATTGGCTATGAGTAGATTGAGCTATGCCATAAAAACTGTAGTAGCACTTTCCTTGAGGCAGCCTATGCAGAAGAAAATGTTTGGAAAGCTAGGATTTTCTGTTTTCAAGCTATGAATCCATGTTGGACAGATGTTTTCTCATGCAAAGCAACTCCTCATTCTAGGATACAATGAATTCTGTGACAGGAATTTGACTTTGAAAATTTGAATAACTGATTTATGTGGGTGACCTGGAAAATGTTATAATACATGGCAGAAAAGGAAACTAACTCCTTAACAGCACAGTGAATGGATGACACTTCAAATACTGCTAATGGCAGTGAGTGAAGTAAAATCAATTTTCATTTAAAAGACAACTGAAAAAACCCTATTACTTACCAAATCACTGCAGTTGTTAAGGTTGAAACAAGATTTTACATCCTACAGTTTGGTGGCACCACATGGGTAAGAAAGGAAAAGAGAGTGGATTTTAAGACCAGGCACTTCAAACCTAGGAAATAGCAGTAGGGTCTATGTGAGACGAAAGCAGGAACTGGTGGACAGTAGGATGACCAGGAGCGAGCAATGTGCCCTTGTGGCCGTGAAGGCCAAGGGCATCCTGGGGTGGATCAGAGCCAGTCTTGTTAGCAGATCGAGAGAGATTCTCCTCCCACTCTACTCTGCCTTGGTGAGACCACATTTGGAATATTGTGTCCAGTTCTGGGCCCCTCAATTCAAGAAGGAAAGAAGGACACAGAACTGGGTATGAAGTGAAGACAGTGTCTTTGTATTGCAAAACATTTATGTTTAGAAGAAAATGTCTTTATGCTTATGCATAATGATTAAAGTTTTACACAGGCTTTTGGAGGCTTGTAAAAACCTCCCTTTAAACAAGCTAAAATAAATAAATTTACTTTTGTCTGTCCTTGCTGTTGATGCTTGATATTTCACACATCGTGTGCCTGAGATGCACGGCACACACAAACAGGAACATAATGCCTGCCGTAGTTTATTTCCTTGCTTGCTAAACAGGCTGTGTTTGCTGCTATTTGCAGGGCTATACTTTCTTTACAAAAACACATTTTCCATCTATCATTCTATAAACATCAATTTTCCACTCATTTCTATAATCTACTGATCAGTCTTACATTCCTCCCTACATTGTCCTGTTCCCTGTGCCCTGGGACTTTTCAAGAAGACCGCTTTCTCTTGCGAAGTGAGAGAAAGAAGCAGAGATGCTCTCTTTGGCTTATCTGCCATGACAATCACAACTCCTCGCAAAGTACTGCTTTGCCAATGCCCTCTATTTCAGTGCTTTTGAAAGTTTTATGAAGTTTTCTATGATATGCATATAAGTATGCTTTTGGACATCCTGTCAGTCAACACACCGAAGCTTTTTTTAATCTAGTACACACTGATTATACTTTTGGTGCTTTAACCACACACCCAGCTTTGCTTCAAGCAGGTAGAGGCTTCCTTCATTCCAGCACCGCAGCTGCCTTGATTTGGACACATCAGCAGCTGGTCTTCAATTGGAAAGAACATTTCAAAACTGTTTTGGTCAACGTATGAAATTGCCACAGCAAGAAAATCCTCTCTGGGAACTATTTGGAAAACTGAAATGGGTGTAGGGCCATATCTCCAGACTGGAACACACCACAGTGTGATAAATGATACAGTCCTGTAAAAATACGCAGCTGATGTAAGTCAGTCTCTCCACTGCTTTCAAAATGACAATAATGACTTACATCATATGGTCCATGGGGTCCTTTTCCTCAGTTTAGGATCATTAGAGAGTCGGCACATTCAGCAGCACAGACACCCCCCCCCACTACTACTGGAACATGGGCGCAGGGGGATACGCACCTATGGCACTACAGGGCTCCCCCTTTCAGGTTTTCCATGGTACCACTTGTACAAATGATGATCAGTTCATGAAATCTGACAAGACTGCAACCTCTTTTGGTAGGACAGGGGGTTTTGTTGGATTTTTTCATAAGCTGTATGAACATTAGCTTATTTGGTAAAAAGAGTTTTAAAATCTCCAAGCTATGTCTTAAGGTTAAAATGACAACTTCTTGTCCTCTTCTAAAGAGAAGCAGGTAGATAAAAATTCAATAGTTTCATCAGAGGGAAGTTAAATTTATTACTTGAAAGGGCTTGAGAGGTTTGGGATGGTAGATGGTATTGATATATGCCTTCCAGGAGCTTGACTAAAATGTTACTTCATATCTACCATAAAATAAGGGAAAATACTGATGGTTTTTTTAAAAGTCCATGTCAGCAGGGCATAATCAGAAAAGGAGAGGATGAAATAAAGCAGAAGGCAGAGGCTGAAGATGTCTCTTTCTGTGCTGAAGGGAACTTGCATACCTTTATTTTTAGAGATGAAAATCTAATGTAATGCTTATTTGGTTAACTGAGCTTCAGCTTGTGGTTTGGTTCAAACATTTTTTGCTCACTGTAGTCTTACAGGGATGGTCTGTGTGACTGTAATGTCTTTTGAAGGGACAAATTGGTGAGCACAACTATTAGCTGGGTGACATCAAAGAGCATTAATCTTTTGTTCTATAGCAAGGCCAAGACCACATTAGTGCATTTCACCCAGTCATTATTAAGACTGTAGCCCAAGGGTGCAATAAATATTTTATGGCATGCAAACCAAGGTAATGGAATGCAAATTCCATAGTACATCCATACATTTATTTTCTAATAGGGTAAATGATGATGTGTTTTATCGAAGAAGACCTGCTGAACGACAACTCCAGTTCAGAAATCAGAACTGCAGATAAATATAGGCCTTACCTGGTTTTGGGACAGCTATGTGGAATGAGGGAAAAGCTGTCTCTTCTATGAGGAGCTATCCAACACACAAGCTTTAAGAGGAAACACTTGCGTCTTATTCTTTCATGTAAATCTCTTTTTGGGGAGATGGATGTGGTTATCTTACGTTTTTATTTCTAATTGCTTTTCCCTCTTTGAATACTAATGTATTATTTAGCTTATATTTGCCTTAGAAATGTAGGGACACATTAATGCATGAGATTTTACAAGTGTCATGGAAGGTGTTCTCACAGCAGAACTCAAGTTATACTTGCGGTTTAAGGATTATTCCTGAGGTACAACAGTTTAGGTAAATCAAATAATGAAGGGAATATATGTTGCTATGGGTTGCTACTTTAACCTGTAGTACTACACTCTAAAGGTTCCAGCAGTCACAGAGATGGTTGACTGGATTAGAGTACGGAACCTCTGTAAGTCATTGTATCTGCCCCTAAGAGATGATTTAATTTCATTCTTGCCTTATTTCCTGGTGACACACAGCGCTTTTGATTCCTCCTAATAGACACTTTCATGTTCATTCATCATTGTGCTTCTCAGATAGAAACACAGTAATTGAGAGGGTAAATTGTATTACAGAGTATATCCCCAGCACTCGCTCAGGACTGCTATGTGAGTTCTAAGAGTATAAAGACCTTCACTAATCACTAAGGAGAAAGCACAGGTTCTCAATGCCTGGTGCATACCAACTTCTGAATCTTGCAGAGTCAGAACAATACTGAAATGTTTCCATGGCCTGAAAACAAAACTAGTTGAATTCTGTTCCCTCAGTCCTTATTCTCCAGGGTAATATCTTTCCTGTGTCATTCATATGGGAAAAGGTTTGTGTATGCAGTGTAAAGTTAATCACATGGACATCAAAGCCTTTTAGCTCCTCACATCATTTTTCATGGAGGCAAGACATCTCAATCTTGCATTATCTGTAGGATCCAGTTCTGAGTGACAATCCTGGCTGAAAGCATTTATAGTTTGATTCAAAACATACAGAAATTATTGGAAAGATTCCCACCAACTCCACTGGTCTTGAGATCGGTCCTTTTATAGAAATACAGCATTTAATACGTCCCTACTTATGTCTTCTGTCTTTGAGTGAATGTTTATAGGAGAGTAACTCAATGGGACTAGTTCAACCCTAGCATCACCGGAGTTACCCATAACTGCATCTGGCACCTGGAAGCCATTAGGTCTATGGAAGCAGTTCTTTTATATCTCAGCACTCTTGATGGCTGGGGCATGCAAGGACTATTTCTGTGGTCACTGAGCATTTCCAGGTGAGGAAAAACTTTTTCTGCTGAAGGAGAGCAATACGAGCATCCATTTAAAGAGGGATGCTTGAGTAAATGTGATTCTAAACGAGAAAACACCACTAGTTGTTGTAGTGTGGTTCTTGCTGTGATTGGCAGAATGTCACCAAGGTGGTAGTGCTCTTTCTTATGCTTCATGGCCCAGAAGTTGTAGCATAGAGTGATGAAAACAAAGACAGGAAAAAATAGGTGAAAACATTTTGAACAAAGCAAGCCATTGCACTTACTTCAACAGAACAGAGGCAAAACAGGTTGTTCAGATACACAGCCTGGGAAGCTGCTGAAATACGACTCTTTTAGCAGGAGGCAGTCAGACCCATTGCTTTGCAGTAGGGAAGGAAGGCAAAACGAGGAGGAAAAGGTATACACTGCGCTACATGTCTCCTACCTAACTGAGACAAATGTGCCCCCAAGAGAAGACATGCACTTGTTCTTAACTTTGGGTAGTGCGAGAGGGAAGGAAGAGAAGATTTCTTCTAACAGATATAATATATTGGTCCCACTACTTGCCAACAGTGTTAACAACCTCTGAAATGGCATCAGTTAGCTGATGGTTCTTTACAAGTCCAGTAAATGTCAAAGCCTGCCCAAGTTCTATTTGCATCCTATTTCCTAGGCAGACAAGCTATGAGATTACCTGGAATACCTAGCTGCCATCCTTGCTCCTCTGCTTTCAGGATTCGGGGACCCTCTTGCAGGCAAGGACTGAAAGCAGTACGTTGGGGATTGTAGTGCTATACCATGGAGTTTTCATCAAGCATCAGACGCTGCTGGAACATTTTAGCTCCAAGGCTCTCTACGACTTGGCATAACTTTAATTCTTCCTTATATTTTACTCATAAGAATCATAAAATTATGCTGAGTAACTGCTTAATATTCTAGGTCTACAAATACTGATACAGATGCTGTGCTCTCGGCTCCTTTGACTATTTTTCCTGAAAACAAGACCAGAAGCACCTGGCTTAAACGTAATTGGTGAGTGTAAGTAATCTAGGTTTGGCTACTAAATTAAATAACTTCAGTAACCAGAAGACTAAAAGCTGTAATAAAAAAAGAATAAATCAATATTCAGCTGGTATTTAATATCCAAACTGAGCAACTAAAATAGTCTTTGGCATGATGTAAGCACTCACTGTCACAACAGAGAATTTATTGAATATCTGATATGGGGCGATGGCCTTTGAAGACAGCTGTTGGAAAGCACTTAAATTCAGTGTCCACTTTTGAAAGGTTTTTAAAAAATAACTACAGTAAAATATAACACTAACTTACTTTGGTTTCACTTGGTCTTTTGAACATACTGTGTTTCTTAAAAATTATGAAGCAGATTGAGATAAAATTTTATTACACTAATTTATTTGTTTTTGCTTGTAATAAAGGAAGGGGATGGGGAAGCTTGGACAATACTGAGAAACAACAAAAATCCCACTCCTAACGTATCCAGGACTTTTTTTCAACTGAAGAATTCACATGTAGCCGTCTTAAGAAGTCCTTTGATTTATTTGTATCTTACCGGGGAATTTAATTTGCCAACACCGACTATATAAATCCTTACTTCATCAGCTTGTTCCAATGACAGTAGCATTAACCTCTGGTAAGTGATACACTAAACTTACAGTTTTCCAAGTGCCAAAACTACGGTGAAGTTCACTTATTGGTGTGTGCCTCCGCCCCCTTATTCTGAGAATGAAGTGCTTTCATTTTCTATTTCCTTATAAATGATTAAGATTAACTTATTCAAGTTAGTGCTTAATTTTTAACAAGATATTAAAGAGCTTAACAAGTAAAGGGAAAATGCACACTTTATTCATTCGTCAAGATAGTGAGAGGTTTATTCCATCTTATGTTTGAAAACTATAAAGGTTAATTAACTACATCATTAGTGCAAAAAATTTCAGTGTTGGTTTAGTTTTCTTTTACTAGTAGTGTGGAACTTTTAAAAATTTTTTTTTATTTAAATTTTTTTAATTGTTTTAATTTAACAAGTCCTAGGTTAAAGTTTGAAAAATAATTTGTAAATTCCTTTTTGAGAGAAAAATAACTCAGCAGTTTCTTCTTTAAGATGTTTCACAGCTATTTGGTGTAATTTTGTACCTATTCCCAATAAAATAAATAGTAAAGAACCTTCTACTGTTGTAGTTTGACCTGCTACCCCTCACCCCACCCCCAAAAAATTAATTTAGGAATGTGAATCCTAGCTTAGCTGAATCACAGCTTCCCTCTTTTACCACCACAGTTTGCAGTTTATTAGCACACAGCACTTACTCTGTGAGTGGTGCTGCTGAAGGGAGAGGGAATAACAATGGTGGTTTTCCGTGCACTGCTCCACCCCCATTCTCTGGACACCGAGCAAAACCCAGGGACCCTCACAGTTGTTGAGGACACACCGTGAGCACCACACCAAGGAACAACATTATTGCTAACAGCAAAGCCATGAGGGATGCTGGCATTTTTATGGGCTTACTGAAGAAAAATTTAACATATTCATATTTACAGTGAACTAGTGCAACATGGCATCAGTTTTTGGAGATGGGATCTTAATGATGCACCAGAATTTTCTAGGAAATCATCACATAAAGAAGATCATATGGCTTAGCATTCCTCCTCGCATCGATTTGCTCAGTCGCTAGCAGTATGGATGTGTTCTGCAGCTCTTGAAACGCTAACAAATTATTCAGTCAAGTTCTCTCCATCAGCCTAAACACACGGTGATGTACAAAGGTGGAATGAGAATGATGTGCTTTACAGTCTTCCCTTCAGCTTGTTGCTTGCCTGTGAAAGGAAGACACCACCAAGTCTGGGCAAAGTGGTATGGGCACACAGCGGGTGGTTCAGCACAACTTCTCTATGCTGCTTCATTCCCTTTATCAGGCAGAGAAGTTCGACTGGTTCCAGATTATTTTAAATGCTTTTTGTTTTGACAGAAGATCTCTGCATTTTTTTTGGCAGATTAGGAAGAGGGGTTTTGACCTGCACGCAGCCTTGAGATATTTCCTTGAAAACTTTACTGTCATATTAATCTATTCTGGAAAAGACTAAAACAGGAATTACAGTTGCAATTTTAAACTTTCATGGTAGAGCCAAGCGATGTGGACAGTGGTGATTCACCTGTTGATCCTACCACTGAAAGCAGGAAATGTGAGAGCTATTTTTCAAGACAATTCATTTCTCTTTACCATCCCAGAGAAGAGCTACAGTTGTACCTTTAAGCAAATATTGAATTATCAGACTTAGGTCTGTAACAGAGAAACAAATAGACGGGAAATGGAAGCACAGGACAATGATGATTAATTTTGTTAGCTGTTATTGATAGTATCAATTTCTTTATTTATTGTGCAGGTCGATGAGAACAACAAGTCATCAGCTGTCCAGCACAGTGAAGTTGGGCTAAAAGGAGAAACCATTTTGAGGGAGACAGGCAAGTCAACACTCGGTAGAGACTCCATATTAGTGCCAAGGGTTTCAGAGCCTTAAAACTTCACTCGGTCGAAAAGAAGTGAATTTTGGTGCATATTTCTTTGTAGAAGTCAAGCAAACAAAAATTCCTCATTTTTATTGCCATTGCCTCCAGAAGAGGTGCATGCTTTCAGCTAGCAGTTTTAAAAGTCATTAACACAGTAACTGGAAAGCTGGGACTGTGGCTCAGATACGAGATATTTCCACTCACATTAACTTCTCCTCACAGTACCTGTATCTTCAAAGAATAAGCAGGATTTGCAGACATCTTTGTGATACCAAAATATCTGTTTTCATGAGTTTCCTGTCCAGCCCTGATGCACTGAAGCACTGCATTGCCAAATACAGTTCAAGTCACAACCAACAGCTCTCTTGTCTGTTTGCTTGTGCCTGTAGAAGCTACGCCTAGAACTGGGTTAACATGTTTGATTGGGGGCTTTCAAAGGAAGGTGCAGGCTGTAGCCAGAAGTGATTAAAGCCATTAATTTAGCAGCGTTTTTTCTTTTCTGAATAAGTAAACCAGTAACAAATGTGCCTGCTAATAAAGTTACTGCCTGTTTGAGAACTGCCATCTTGTACATTGGACATCCTGCCACATGTGTTGACTGCAAAAGCTATTGTACTCATGCAAGAAGTTCTGAGCAAACTCCAGTCTGAGAAATCACATCACATGCAGCCCCAAACTCCCCAGAAACCTTTAGTTGAAAAAAGGGGCACTTTATGCAGTGAGTAAGGGTTAGGAGCTCACGAGGGACCGAGATATTATTCACTCTTACACCTTTACCCCGGAAACAATTTGATCAATGGAAGGAATTGATCTGCTATCTGTGCAGACATCGAAAAGTTAAGGCATCATGTCCTACCCTGCAAATGATCTTCCAGAATTTCTAGACTATGCAAGGTATACAACCAAAGAATCATAGAATCATTAGGGAATTGGAAGGGACCTCAAGAGATCATCAAAGAAACTGTCACTGAGCGCTTATCTTCGCTCCTGAATGCAGCAAGGCTGTTCAGTGACTTTACAAGAACAGAGTGACTAAGACCTCTGGAAGCTACAGCAATGAGAAGTGTCTGCATAACATGAAACTGATGTTGTCACTACAACAGCTTCAAATACCTCTGTTTTGCAGGCTGACTGCAATATTGGGCTTCCGTTAGTAGGAAGAGCAGAGGAGTAGAAAGGAGAAAGGATATTTTATTAGCATAGTGTTGGTTTAATCTTAGCATGCAGCTGCCATGAGAACTGGTGCCTCATGGAACTTCCACATGTGCAGACTTGACTCATTGCTGTATCCGAACTGCAGTCTGCATCCCTGATCTTACTCATTCTGTGATCTCAAGACATCTCTCCGTGTCTGTCCTTCAGGGTTTGGTCCTGACTTTCTTGCAAAGTCCACCTCCCTGTATGGAATTGGATTAACTTCTGAACTCAGGACCAGCAGCACGTAGACTTTGCTGCGTTAATCACAACTCCTTACAAAACGCTGCTTTGCAAATGGCTGCTGCTTCAGGGCTCCTGAAAGCTTGATAAAGTTTTCTACGATACGTAAGCGTGCTTTTGGACACCCCGTCAGTCAGCGCACCCGAGCTGTGAAAGGATTTGGATCTAGTACACACTGATTGTATGTTCAGTGCTTTAATGGGGATTAAACCCATTGTGTTAAAGGCGCCAAAGTGCACCAGGTGAAGGACCTCTGTTCCAAGCAGAGAGCTGCCAGTTTTCAACACAAAGAATGACACCTCCTTATGAGAGGTTTATCAGGAAAATCTGGGAACAACCTACGCAGCTATAAACTCTGATGGAATGGCCCTGTAAGCGAACGCCATGTAGTTAGAAATGTCTGGGTAGCGCTAACTTCCTCCCCCTCTCCCTCTCTTCTCCCTCTCCCCCTCCCCTCTCCTTTTTTTATCATGTGTATGGTTGTTGTCACTCTTTGCAGCAAGCCAAAAGCACATTTCAGCTTCAAGCCAAGAGTGAATTTTTCAGGAACTGCTCAAACTAGCTGTGATATACTGTATTTTCAAAAGGAACTTTTAAAACGCTCAACCTTAATCCATGACTGCTGAAGGATATATTTGGGTGAGGGTCACTGTCCCACGTTACACAGTTCTTTCTAAATTTTGCAGCATTGCTAACACACAACCCCCAACTGTCCTGCAATCTTACTCTTCAGATGTCTTTATATCATGATTGTTCTGAAGTGATAAATACTGTCGCTAGCTGCAGATGTTTCATTTGCAAAAGAAAGATTTGCAAATGAGGAGAAACTGGAAAAAATTAATAAACTGCACAGGAAGAGAAAATGAGAAATATTGTATGGCTCAGATCCACGAGAAGAGCGGGGCATCAATTTGTAACGGGCAAAGAGCTCGTAACAAGTAACATGCTCGATACATTTAATCACTTTTTTTATTCTAGCAAATTGCACACCAGCAGATAATGATTTTCGCTCATTTACTCATAATTCATATTTTCCAACTAAGTACTTTCTGCCGAGTTACTGGTCTTGGGTAGTTTGTTGCAAAATATTCTACAGCGAAAGAGAAAATCTGGGTTTAGATCATTTTTGATTGCAAATATTAGATCATTTTTTATCCCACGACTAGACATGTGTAACATTTAATATTTGGTTTTCTTGTTTAATTTCTCACATTTACAAGTGTCTTCCAGGAGACAGTCCCAGTACCTAATTAAAGTACTCTGCTACTCCAAGCTTGTCCTGCTGAAGACCTCATTGTCTTTAGTAACTCTAGAAGGTGTCTGGAAAACACTGAATGGGTAGCAAGTCGGCAGCTTCCATGTGTGTCACAGGAGTAGCGTTTATGTAGAGCTTCAAGACATTGGAGTCAGTGCATTCAATATCCTCCTTTATTAGTTAGTAAAAACCTAAAAAAGGCAAAAAAAGACTGGTTCTTCTTTCTATGTGCAAGTGACAAAGGTTTGCTTTTTCATTCTTATTTCTTCTATTATAGACAATGTTGATCTCTCTCCTCTCCTCTCCCCTCCTCCTCTTCCTCCTTCTGCAAGGGACACAATAGCGCAGCCAAGTCCTCAGCCTGTGACACTTTAGGAAAGCCACCTGAGAGAATCTGATGATTTGTGCACAACTGCAGTGACCTTTGGACAGTCATACGTGTGTGTTTTCAGACTCCAGAACTGTGTTAACTGACGCTGTTAGAGCTACATTACAAGTGCTTGTAACGCTAGCCTGTGTTCTGGCAGCTCTGGCTTGACTGGTGACGTGTACATGGTCTGCTCTCTCAGCCCAGTGCTCTCAGCCCCAACTGTCCTCAAAGATCCACTGGTTCAGTGGATAAAGAATGGCTGGATGGTCATATGGTGACAAGTGGTCCCCCTCAAGGGGCCATACTGGGACTAGTGTTGTTCAGCATCCTCATTAGCGATACTGACAGCGGCATTGAGTGCACCCTCAGCAAGTTTACTGATGACACCAAGCTGGGTGGTGTGCCAGAGGGATGGAAAACCATCCAGAGGGACCTGGAAAACTGGGAGAAATAGATCCAGGCAAAGGTTGTGAGGCTGAACAAGGCCAAGGGTCCTGCCCCTGGGGCAATGCAACTTGGGGGAAGACATGCTAGAGAGCAGCTCTGTGGAAAAAAACCTGGTAGTACTAGTGGATGAAAAGGAGGCCATGAAAATGATCAGAGGACTGGAACACCTTGCTTATGAAGACAGGCTAAGAGAGTTTTGGTTGTTCATCCCAAATATGAGAAGGCTCTGGGGGGACCCTATAGCAACCTGCCAATACCTGAAAGGAGCCTGTAAGAAGGCTGGGGAAGACTGTTCATAAGGGCATGGAATGATAGGATGAGGGACAATGGTTTTAAGCTGTAAAAGGGTAGATTTACGCTGGACATTAGGAAAAAGTTCTTTAATAGGAGGATGGATGGGTAGATCGTTGGAACAGGTTGTCTAGAGAGGTGGTGGAGGCCCCGACCCCAAAGACATTCGGAGTCAGTATTGATGGGGCTCTGAGCAATCTACTCTACTTAGAGATGTCCCTACTTACTGTAGGGGGGGCTTGGTCTAGATAACTTTTGGAGGTCCCTTCCAGCTTCTATTATTCTATGATTTTCCTTCATTCTAGGACACTGGTTAAAGCCAGCCCTTTGTCCCACAGTTGTGCAGCAGTGGTAGAGTATTTTTCATACAAATATTGAAAAAGATTACAAGACTTGGACTATCACGTACAATATCATGCCAATGATATTTTGGTTTGGTTTTCATGCCATTTTTGATGGGAGCTCTCAAGACGTCTGTAAGTCTAGGCTGACTTTCTAATGTATTGCCTCTGTTCAATGGCTTGGCTTTTCCAACACACCTTTCAAGTTAAGGCAAACGTCTCAGACTCAGATCATCTTTTTGACTCACCATAAGTCCCCTACACCTTGTAACTTGCCATTCACCAAAACACACTTTGTTTCAAAGGTAAATTTGGTATAATATGGTGCACTTCCAAGGAAAACCAGGTAATGAACAAGATGACGAACACAGTTGAAATTCTTTTTTAATAGTGACCCTTGCCTGCCACGGACTACACAGCCTGGTAAGTGGCTTGCTTTGTAGTTAAATTAATATAGCTTGTCTCAATCTGTTAAACTACATGGGTTGTGCTGGTTGGGTTTTTTTTACTTTGGAATCATCTCCATTTCCAAATATTAAAAATCGATGGACCTAAATTTTCCTTGCTTACTTGGACATGTTTTAGATGTTTTATGAATAAATGAAGTTACACACACACACAATCCCATTGCGAAGAAAACAGTGCACTGCTGGAAATAATCCTGGCTGGATGAGATGATGAAATGTTTTAATACAAGTTTTCCAGCTCTCCCAGTTTTTTTACCCTGTGGGCACAATGCTTTGAGTTGGACAACTTCAAAAGGTCCATGGTATTTCTCCTATTGATGTCACAGTTAAACCCACCTCTGCAACAAGAAAGTGGTTTGTTGTTCATGAGAGATATATTTTGCCTTTTAAGACTAGTCAAGATGTCTTTCAGAGGAGACTTCAAGAGACAATGGAAGACCTATGAAAAAAATGGAATAAAAGGAAGAGTAGTAATGTTACAAAACTTGAGCCAGAGATATAATTTTCTAGTCCTTCTTGAAGGAAAATTCAACTTTATGCACAGGACAAGCTTGCTTGATTAGAGACAAGCTGACTAACCTATACATGGAAAGGAACAATCAAGAGTCCCAATATTAAAGGCTGTCTTTTTACTCCAAAATCAGCTTAGAAACCAGGTTTATCATTTGATACACATGAAAAGGAAACTTTTATGGACAATTCTGTAAGAAAAAACAGTCATTATTGAGTTAGTTAGTAAATAATAATGATAACCGCATCAGGCTGGTGATTGCTGTCAACGAGTAATGAACTTCTGCTCTTTGTATATTTATTATTCGATTTTCTGTGCTCATCAGAAATTGAGTGTAGCTTTGTTCAATACATATATTGGCGTATTGCAATCAATGGGATGGTGCACTTTTCATAGACATCAGACTTAAATATTAATCTCGTCTTATTTATACACCACAGAAAGACACAGAACATCTTCACTTCCCTGATAAAGGCTTCATTCAAAATAAAGTATGGTTATATCATCACTGGGGTTAAGAAGATTTTGTGTTTACTACTCAAAAGATTAATGGGTCACTCAAGCATTTACATTCTCATACATTTTTATGACAGTGCTATGAACTAAATTTGATGTATGTTCAGAAAAGAACAATAGGTTTAAACGTTTAACAGCTGCTCTTTCGAATTTCAGCAATGTTTTAAGTGTTGCTACCATTTAGCACTTCCACTGCTTGCTGCAATCTACTGTTTTCCTGCATCACTTATTTGTGTTTGCACAGGAAGACAAAGGGAGAGAATTAGGTGCAGAGTAGAAACAGTTTTACTTCCTTTAAGCCACCTCAATCTAATCAATCTTGTGGCAAGCACTGCTAGGGGAAAAAACCCAACACTTCTCAGAGTCTTTCAATAAAGATTTCTGTGAAAAAGCACCTTAGGCACAGAACTGTGTGCACAAGCACACACCCTCTCCTGGATCTTGTTTAAAGCCTTGATTCATTTTTTGAAAATCATTTGATGTCCTCTGTATCGCAACATCAGTTCTGATGAGGAAATACCCTGGAGGAAGGGCTGATTTCAGCAAAGCAGGCCGTTGACATTGCGTGGGGTTGGGAGTGGCAGTAGCAGCAGGAAGTTCTAGCATTTTAGCCCCAACCAACTGAAGCAGCGTCAAATGCTGCTGTAGTCTTTTCCCGCAGGAAGTACACAACAGCACATGTAAAACACTTGGTTCATTTCACCTCAGACAAGGCTGTTTAACATAGCGGGGAAGTAGGGTTATTTAATCACTTCCCTGCTCTGCACCAGGGCCAACACAAGGACAACTAAATGAGAAAGAACAAGCATGTCACTATAGGCAAGAGCAAGCTGTGTTAGGGGATGGGGCAGTCATCGCTAGAGACCACGCAGTTCTGCTTCTGCATGCCTTCATGACTTTGTTCTATACACAGCACCAGCTTTTCTCATGAATACCCGTGGACTATAGTAGTCCTCACAGTGAACTTGGTAACTCCACAGCAAGTCTTGCTACTTTGAAGAGGCTGGCAAGACAACACTCCAGAATTAAAGGGGGGAAGGCAGAAAAAACAACCCAGAGATTCTTTTTCATTACATGGAAACCAAAAGGGCTGGGGTTAGGACAGAGACTTTATTTAACGTTCTCGAAGTGATGTGCATCTGAGAAGACTTTCAACCCTCCTACATTAGCAGCTATCCAAAAAACTAAAACAGGAAGAAAGAAGAAAGGAACAAAGTGTAATTTGAACTTTCAAGTACCTCACAGAAGTTAGACCAGCTGACTCACGTATGCAGAGCAAAGTAACTACAAAACAGAAGTCATACAAGGGTCACTCAACCCTAATCTGGATGTTGGGCAAGTAATGCTTTGGAATAATCCACACGGTGTAAAAAGACAAAAAGAACATACCGAAAAATTTGTACATGTCCAGTAAAGATAAACCACCTCCTTAAGGTATTTTAGTATCAAAATTGGATTATCAAAATCATTGATCACTTTGTCTAAACTCATTGTACCTTCTTCCCCTGCACCTGAGGTTTCTGCAGTGTTGTCTATTATAGTTTTTCACTTTCTCATATATTGGTGAAAGATTCTACGACATTTATATGGACTGAAGGAAATTGGCACTAATTCTTAAATAAAGTGGCATTACACCTAAGGAACAACTCACTCCAACAGGAAAATTTCAACAATCTGAATGTTCTTAAGTCGGTAAATTGGTAAAAACTCTAATTTTTTTCTGACAAATGTGTTCCAGAAGAGATAATTTCCATAATGAAGTATTAAATAATTCTAAGTTAGTTAGTTCAGTTTTGAACTATTTAATCCAATGTCAAATAGATGCTTTTCTACTTAAAACTTTGTTTTAAAGATGGCTTTACCTCAAATTAGACATATTAAAACCCCATATCACATATTTATTATAGTATTATTTCTACTCAGTAAATCAGAAATAGTCTGCTATTATTATAATGTTATTGCCTAGCATTATTTTCTTCTTATAGATTGATTAGTTGCCTGATTTCTCCAAACATACCACATTATGACTAATAAAAACCTCAGAAAAATAAGTGTGGATACACAAATTTGGACAATATGAAGTTATTAATATTAGCTTAATTTATACTCCAAAGGAAACTTACAACAGGGAACAAAAAAATCTACCTGATCAATTAAAAAAAATGAAAAAATAATTAAACTAATTAAAGTTACACTATGTTGTAGAGCTGTAAGGAGGAGCCTTTCTGGCTAAAGCATCATTAATCATGGTTGTTAGCGTTTGTTTGTACTTAAAGCTAGAATTGAATTTATTACAAAAACCCAAAGATCTCATTGCGGCATCCCAACACGTGATTAGACCCCTAAAGATGGTGTATTTAAGTTGCCCAATAGCAGTAATTTATGTTTAAGGTTATGTCCAAGTGAGTGCTTTGCTGAATTCAAATCAAAACAATGCTTAGCCTTGGGTTTCATTTGTTCGTCTGTGCTGGGGGGTAGGGGGAGAAAGATGCTGAACCAGAGTGCCTCATTTTTCCTAACGCAGTATTAAAGGTGTGAATTGTGTCAGTCATTGAACTCCTAGAGCAGAATCGAGAGGATGTATAGCTCTAGAAAGCAGACAGACACAGCAAAACCATAGCTCACCCACTCCTTGACAGCCAGCAGAGCTAGACCAACAGGCATGCACTTAAAAACAGAGGCTGGGATAAAGCTGTAAAGCGCAGCACGCATACCACTGTCTCAGCACTCTGCATGCAAACACATATGTAGTACCACAATGTGACCAACTGTAACTCTGGTTGTGTTTGCAAGAGCATGCGACAGCTAGAACAGCATACAACAGCTAGAACAGCATACAACAGCTAGAACAGCATACAACAGCTAGAACAGCATACAACAGCTAGAACAGCATGCAACAGTTAGAACAGCATACAACAGCTAGAACAGTATGCAACAGCTAGAACGGCATGCAACAGCTAGAACGGCATGCAACAGCTAGAACAGCATGCAACAGCTAGAAAACATGCATGCAACAGCTAGAACAGCACGCCATGTCAATTGCCTTTGCAAAACAAATTTGTTAAGTGAAATACACATATACAACATCAAAAATGTGATGTCATACCATTTTTTAGGCCACAGAAGTCATTGAAGAGCCATGAGTAGAGGGTGGGAGTTTTTTTCAAATGTATCTAGATATAATCGCACCACACTTTCTCTCATCTTTGCTAAGCCACTCTCCATCACTGCTAAGCCACTCTCCATCATCTTGGCTAAGTAATGAGGATCAGGAAAGGTTCCTAGAGACTGGAGGGTAGCAAATGTCACTCCAATCTTCAAAAAGGATAAGGAGGACGACCCAGGTAACTATAGACGGGTCAGCCTCACCTCCACCCCAGGAAATGTGATGGAACAATTTGTTCTAGAGGCTGTTTCCAAGGGTCATTAGGGACAGTCAGCACGGCTTCACAAAAGGAAAGTCATGCTTGACCAACCTGATAGCCTTTTATGAGGGCGTAACCAGGTGGCGGATGATGGCACAGCAGTAGATGTGGTCTCTCTTGACTTCAGTAAGGCATTTGACACAGTCTCCACAGCATCCTTGCAGCCAGACTGAGGCAATGTGGACTGGATGACTGGTTAGGGAAGTGGATAGTGAACTGTTTGCAGGATAGAAGCCAGAGAGTAGTAGTCAATGGG
>VXBP01009547.1:23469-42552 GCA_013400115.1 Rhinopomastus cyanomelas | reverse complement strand
AGCACACTGCTGGCTCATAGTCATCCTGTTGGCCACCAGAACCCCAGGGCCCTTTCTCCCACTCTGCTTACGACAAGGTCAGTTCCCAGCCTATACTGGTACCTGAAGTTATTCTTGCCCAGATGACAGACTCTGCACTTACCCATGTTACACTTCGTTACATTTCTCTCTGCCCAGCTCTCCAGCCTGTCCAGGTCTTGCTGAATGGCAGCACAATCTGCAGGGGTGTTGGTGACAACACCCAGCTTTGTGTCATCAGCAAACTTGCTGACAGTGCACCCTAATCCCTCATCCAAGTCATCAATGAATAGATTGAACAGGACTAGTCCCAGCAACAACCCCTGGGGCACTCCACTAGATACAGGCCTCCAACTAGACTCCGTCCCATTGACTCTCTGGCTCTATCCTGCAGCCAGTTCACAATCCACCTCACTACCCTGTCATCTAGACCACACTGCCTCAGTTTGGCTGTGAGGATGCTATGTGAGACTGTCTCAAATGTCTTACTCAAGTCCAGATAGACCACATCCACCACTCTGCCATCATCTACCCGCCTGGTTATGCCCTCATAAAAGGCTATCAGGTTGCTTAAGCATGACTTTCCCTTGGTGAAGCCATGCTGGCTGTCCCTAATGACCCTCCTGTCCTTGATGTGCCTGGAGACAGCCTCTAGAACAAATTGTTCCATCACCTTTCTGGGGATGGAGGTGAGGCTGACCTGACTATAGCTACCTGGGTCCTCTTTCTTTCCCTATTTGAAGATTGGAGTGACATTTGCTATCCCCAGTCTCTAGGCACCTCTCCTGATCTCCAGGACCTAGCAAAGATGATGGAGAGTGGCTCAGCAATTATTTCTGTCATCTCCCTTAGTACGTGCAGGTGCATCCCATCGGGGCCCATGGACTTGTGTACAGCCAGTTTGCTCAACTTATCCCCAACCCAATCCTCATCAACCAAAGCAGGCTCCTCTCTTGCCTTGACCTCCTCTGGAGTCTCAGCAGTCTGGGGCTTAATATCAAGACAGTCTCCAGAAGTAAAGACAGAGGCAAATAAGGTGTTCAGTATCTCTGCTGTCTGTGTATCCTCTGTCTCCAGGGCACCCACCTCATTCAGCAGGAGCCCTACATTGCCTCTAGTTTTACCTACCATGTATTTAAAGAAGCCCTTTCTGTTGCCCTTGACCTCTCTTGTAAGGTTTAATTCCAAGGAAGCCTTGGCTTTTCTAGTTGTATCCCTACCAGATTCTCTCACCAGAGCCTTGTAATCATGCCAAGTGGCCATCCTCTTTTTCCTGGATTTATGCAGACTTGTCAGGAACTCTGATATGGGTTCTCTATCCTCTATATCCTAATTAGACTGGCTGTCTTCAAATAGGGGCTTATATCTATTACTTAGTGGCAACTGGGAAGGTGAGGCAGGAAAGGGTGGTACTTGCCTTCTGCCATGACCCTGCACTTGGCTCCACTCACCCCTTCTACTTGGGCTTCTGTCCGCCACGTGAGAACTTGGAGAACTTGGACACAAGCCCCCCCTTGAATCTGGCTCTTATTTAGCTGTTGTCCAGACTTCTGAGCCTGGCTCTATTTCAGCCCCTCTAATTCTAGTTCAGCCTTTCTAGTTCAGCTTGCAGCCTTTCAGCCTCATGTTGCAACTGTGCTGCGTGGTCAAGCGGATAATCTACCTGCTCACACCGTACGCAGCCAGGAAGAAGCAAGAGTGCTACATTCTTCGTAGCCTGTCACCTGCACAGCCTCATCTGGTTGGGGGACCTCTGTTTTGGTTCCCACATCCATGTGCAGTAGCGACCGAAGCTTGGTCTTCCTCTGCTGCCGCGTTGTCACCATTATTCTTTTTGCCCCCTGGCAGCTAAAGCGGCTACAGCAGCTACAGTGGCTACAGCGGCTAGCGCTCTCGCTGCTGCATGTGGTCTGAGTGCGACTTCCAGTTTCACCTCCCTTAAAGAGGTCCAACTCCGCACCCCGAACCGTGTTTGCCTGGCTTCTCCTGCGAGAGTACCCAAACCTCAACGGCTGCCTACCTGCTCCTCCGAGCTTTCCCGTTCAGGGAACACCCAGATCACCCAGAAACCTCAATAAAATAGCGTTTGGGGACTGATGGTCTCACTGCTGCGTGCAGTCACATTATTGAGCATTACTGAAATCTCCAAAAACAATCTTCTCAAAACTATTAAAGTAGTCAGTCCACACCTTCCTATGCTTTAAGCCTATAAAGGCAATGCTGTTAGTGAACTAAGTTTCTACCTTGCAGTCTTGTCCTAGTTATTAACTCTATTAGCCTACACTTTTCTTCCACATTACTCTATTATTCACTACAGTGTCTCTACTGGCTTCTATCCTTAAGACATCTTTTATCCTTTTTCTCTTTATATATTTTATTACTACCTATTTCAATTAGAAATAGAACTATCAAATTTAAGGTGACAGGTCACAGAATAATTTTGTTTTGTCCTTATTTAAACCTTCGTTCCAATTTGTCTCCCCATCCACACGTTTACTTCCACCTCCGTGGCTGCTGTGGGAACATCATCATACTCCTAAGGCTTCAGATTGAGATGTATCATAGCCATGTTCTCACTGCTGAGCTCCAGCATCCCAGTACTCCAACTATTTCTCCATCAATGAGGCTAATTTATGCCCTGTAAACTACAACTATTATCTTATTCCAGAATGACGCTGATACGATGAAGTACATTGCTGTCAACAGAACTCAAAGCTCATGTGTCATTTTTAATCTTCAGCAGGAACGATCCAGTAACTCTACTATCAGAAAAAACTATTTCATCATGAGAGAAACGGTATTCAGGGAATAATCTATTCCGCATCTATTACACAGTTTCAAAACAAGGAGAAAGAGGTGATACTTATTTCCTCACTTTATCAGCACCTGGCATCTGAAGTCAAAGCACAGCCACACTGGGTCAGTTGACACTGCTTTCAACAACTACATCTGTTCGGGCATTTAAAAGTAAAGTTGTGACCAACTTGCATTCTAGCAATTTCATCTATAAACTGAAGATTACATTGTATCACACAATTGAGTAATAAAAGAAATCTGTAATTGTGCAGCACAGAGATAACAGACTCATAGAAAGCCCAACAGGAAATTACAGACCTTGTCTGCTGCTCAGGTTTGAATTCCATGCAGTAAACACAAGACTATGTTGATCAAAGAAGAGAAGAACAGAAGGTGATAACCATCGAAACAAACAAGCACTTCCCATTCACTCTACTAAAGGGAAAGATCATGTAAAACCAGGACATGAAATATACTGAAGTATTGCTTTGTTGTAGATACATTAGCATCCAAAACGAAGCTGCACCAGAAACTGTCTCGGCAAAAGTACATGAACTGTTTTTTTTCCAATGCAGTTCACACACACGGGAAAGACAGACTTTTCCTTTAATAGCTACAGCAAGACCCAGCTTTTTCCGAAGTGTTTATAACAACATCCACACTAAGGATTTAACTTGAAAGTGCAGGTACATCTACCCTGCTTGGGAAATACATTTTTTTTGAATCACCTTTTCCATTTCTTTCATGTTAACAAGTCTTGTTTTGACAAAAAAAAAACAAAACAACAAACAACCTTCAACAAGGTCATCCACCCCACTACATCAGCGTTCAGACAGTTTGGAAACAAGACCCAAAAGTATTATAGCAATTTGAGCACCCTCCCTGTTCCCAAAGGCCTGACATGCTCAGTGCAATGACTAACACAGAACAGAAATTTGGGAGGTCTCTATGGAAGGAATCTGCTCTAATTAGACTTTATGTCCTGTATCCTCACTTTTCCTCAAATATGAGTTTTCTGGAATTGAAAACTGGAGGGTTTGACTCAGAAAACAACTGCTAGAACGTGTGTCACCAGGCCAAGTACAAATGCTGAGAACTTATCTGCAACATCTGGAAACCATGACCCAACAAGCTACAAGTATAAGGAGGACATTAAAGTGCTGGAGCAGGGCCAGAGAAGGGCAAAATGGCTGGTGAGAAGTCTGGAAAACAGACCCTGTGAGGAGCAGCTAAAGAATCTGGGGTTATTTAGTCTAGAGAAGAGGAAGCTGAAAGGAGACCTTACTGCTTTCTACAGCTACCGAAAAGGCTGGTGCTGGTCTCTTCTCCCAAATTACTAATGATAGGACAAGAGGAAATTGCCTCAAGATGCATTACGGGAGGTTTAGACTGGATTAGGAAGAAGCTCTTTACTGAGAGAGTGGTTGGGCACTGGAACAGGAGGCCCAGGGAGGTGGTGGAGTCACCATCCCCAGAAATGTTTACAGAAAAGGGGTAGATAGAGCACTTGAGGCCACGGTCTAAGGGTTAGGGAGATGTTGGGATAAAGGCTAGACTTGATGATTCTAGAGGTCTTACGTAGCAATGATGATTCTATGACTTCAGCCTCAGTTTGGACTGCATCTTTTCAACACATTATTGTAAAATGTAAATGTAAATGTACAATAATGTGATTTACAAAAATGTAAATTAATGTAATTTACAGAAAAACAAAAATATTGTAAATGTATAATTGTAAAAGCAGGAGGTCAATCTTTTGCAAACCTTTCTTACCATGTCTACCAGCTACCTCAAGAATGTGAATATTAAAAAATAAAAGAATTGTTAAGATGGAAGTGGAAGGGGGGGAAACTCCATTTCTGCCATCTGCTGGGCAAGCACACGTTTTAAAAAGTCTCCACTGAGAAAAGACGAGACTAAAACTTTTTCACACATTAGCAAAGACATCCTTTCAACTTGGAGCCAGGAACATCAGACAGACTAGAGTACTTTGTAGAAATACACTCCCTCTAAACCCAAGAAGGATCCCTATTCTAGATTCTAGAGGGCATGATTAAAAGCATGTAAAATAGCAGAGGACTCAGATACTAACTTGTAAGTTGCCAACAGATTGTTAAATACAGATCTTAATCAAGGAGACACAGGTGACTTCAAAGAGGAAATGACATGACTCCCTAAAACTAAAGATTCTTGCTTAAGGATACACTACCACCAAACAGAAAATTTGCCTGTGGAAGCAAATACATGAAAGAGCCTGTACACTGAGAAAGTCACCTTGTTTACTCATGTACATTAGCACAAAGATACAAGGTGAGTCAATAGGAATAGTAAATGATTTAGGATGGACTCGCTTCCTCTTCATCTGTGTATCTCTTCTTCCACTAAGCTTTCTTGAAGGATCTGCTCCATGACCTGCAGCATGACTGTTCAAACCACAGCTCCAGAAAAATAACCACACAACAGCATTTCAGAAAGTCCAAGTGCTCAGACACAAGAATACAAAGAGAACATTTAAAATAAACACAGAGCTAAAGTAAAAATAAATTCCATCATCTAAATTAATTATGACTACAAATTTCTAAAAACCCATGACTAAAGTTACAAACACTAAGCTTCATATCAATTACATTTAAAACTTCACCATTTGGACAAATTTGTTGGAGCTCCCTTTCACCTGCCAGTCAGAGAAATCTTGCCCAAATCTCTACAAAGCAAAACCAACCAGTATAACAGATTCCTGAAATCTCAAGTCCACTTGGCTGTTCTGACAACACTGACAGCACCACTAGTTTCTTTGGAGAGGAAAAAAACGAGTAAGTGTTTATTGCTTATGAGATTATCTCAACAGATCCTTAGTATTCATCAGGTCTGTCTAAAGGCATGTGAAAAATGGACACAACCTCCTCACAGTTCTCTGGGCAGCTTTAATGTCTGGGCATCAATCCAGAAAGAACAGTCACAGGTATCATCTCATCAACAAGACAAGCAATTATCACTTACTTCACTGATCTTTGCTCACTCTCCTCATCTTTCTGAACTCTGACCTAAATTCCAGACACTCATCTCCCACAAACATGGCATCACAAGCTTAAGGTTTTATTTTCCAAGTTAGCTTCACAGAACAGTAAGATGTGCTGATGATTAGCTTGTATTTGTAAGACTCTTTGACTAGTCTTATTACATCACTCAGAGGACAGTTTTGCTGTATTCTAAGTTAACTGAAAACCAAAGGTGAGTGACTTATGCCATTACTCCCAACGTTTCAATACAAGCATGTCTTAGCAGTATTTTCTTATTCTTTTTTTACCCTCTGACCCCTCACTGCTCATCACCTTCTAGCATCACTTAAGTAACCTAGACAGTTCCCTAAGAAGAACAGAATTAAAGAGATTAAAATAGTTTAGTAAACGCAGTTGCTCAAGTATCTTACCAATGCAGGCCACTGAATTTGTTTGATCTTTGATCCCTGAGTCTGGCTTGGGTCCTTTCTTTTCGCCCAGACCAGCTGGTACTCCACCAAGAAGGTTGCAAAATCTTCATAAACTTTAACCCACTCTCGTTTTTCCCATTCAAGGTCATCAAATTCCACATACACCTGGGGAAATTTCAGAACAAGAAAGGACACCGGTTATTACACATACATAGCATAAGTGCACGTGCCTGCACTTCTGAAAGCACACTTAAAAGTTTAATAAAAGATCTTAATATTGCCCATTTTACTGTTATGGTACTGACATTCCATAATCAGTTCCTGCAACACAGGAAAAGAATTCTTGGCTGTGCATTTGTGTTGAGGAGAGGAAGGTTACGTTTGCTGAAACCACTGGGTATCTTATCTTGAATGGAACGTGTAATACTGAGTATTTGCTACAATCAGTGAAGTAATACATACAGCCATTTACAGATCAGTAAATAAACTTTAAGAATACTCCTTATTCTCAGTTCAAACACTTGTCCTATAACACAACCAAAGAAACACTGTTTCTGGCAGGGGGAAAGAAACACAACCAGACAGGACATCCGGAGCCTGCAGACTCTGTTACTTCAGGCAATCCAATGCACTGCACCTAACAGAAGTTACTCAGTTTCCCACCATTTCTGTCCTTCTGAATCCGATGCTTTTGGAAAGAAGGAAGAAAAAAAAAAAACCAACCTCAAACCACAAACACGATGCCTTTTTTGTTTCCAGCTAAATTAATTTAGGGCCAGTTTACAAAGATTTGATCTTGTGCCATCCCTAAGGTTATACAGTTCTCCTGACACACTCTTAGAGAACACCCATATCCTTCCCTCAGACGCATCCACAGGCCAAGCCTTTTGTCTCTTCTTATAAAGGGAAGAGGTAACTTAAAGCCAAAAAGCTATCCAAAAGCTGCCTGCATTAGCAATCACAGTACCTTCACAAACCATAACACTCCCAAAACTACAGAATGTTTTTACCTCAGCATATTCAATTGTTTTCTTTTCAAGATTATGAGAAAATTCACAGACAAACCCAGCTGGCATTATAGAACAAATCACTGCTTGTCACGAACCGGAGAAGATACTTTGCTATCCTCCTGAATTTCAGCTCTCAGTCACATCCAGGGCAACTTCTGAAATTGGAGATTCTTCCTCTATCTGCTTCTGAGAACTTAAATCACTGTCAGGGGAATATTCTTGTCTTGGCAACTTTGGTTAATTTTAGGCCTACAACATACTTCCTCGTCTAGACTTTCTGTCTCACACTTTCCAAACACGTACTACATAGCGTTCCTTCTCATCTTGTCCTTCTCCTTTCTGTGTACACAACTTAAATTTGCACCAAGCCTCTTCTCGTTCCTGTATCAAAATTCACCATCCAAGATCCCTCCGTGCTCATGGATACGTGTTTTAACCCACATTATTCCCATTCTCTTCCTACATACTCAGCCACCCACCCACAGCCCAGGAGGTTCCCACAGGGCATTGAGAGAAATTTCCTGATGCAAATGGTCAAAGAGCCTAAAAGGAGAGGAGCACTGCTGGACCTTGTACTCACCAATGAGATGGGTCTGGTTGAAGCAGTGAAGGCTGAGGGCAGCCTTGGTTGTAGTGACCATGAGGTGGTGAAGTTTAGGGTCTCGTGTGGTAGGAACAGAATAGCTGGCAGAATCACAACCCTGGACTTCAGGAGGGCCAACTTTGGCCTTTTCAAGCAATTGCTAGGGGAAATCCCATGGGACAGGGTACTGGCAGGTAAAAATCTCAGGGTAGCTGGTTAACATTCAAAGACTACTTTCTGGAAGCACAAGACAAGAGCATTCCAACAGGGAAGAAGCCCAGAAAGGGGGCCAGAAGACCTGCATCGTTAAACAGGGAGCTGTTCGGCAAACTAAAGAGGAAGAAGAAAGTCATGGAAGGAGAAGATAGCCACTTGGGGTGATTATAAGGCTCTGGTGAGAGAACCTGGTAGGGATGCAACTAGAAAACCCAGGTAACTATAGTCAGGTCAGTCAGGTTGTTCTAGAGGCTGTCTCCAGGCACATCAAGGACAGGAGGGTCATTAGGGACAGCCAGCATGACTTCACAAAGGGAAAGTTGTGCTTGACCAACCNGGGTAAGTGCAGAGTCTGTCATCTGGGCAAGAATAACTTCAGGTACCAGTATAGGCTGGGAACTGACCTTGTCGTAAGCAGAGTGGGAGAAAGGGCCCTGGGGTTCTGGTGGCCAACAGGATGACTATGAGCCAGCAGTGTGCTCTTGTGGCCAAGAGGGCCAACAGCATCCTGGAGTGTATCAGAAAGGGGGTGGTTAACAGATGGAGAGAGGTTCTTCTCCCCCTCTACTCTGCCCTGCTGAGACCACATCTGGACTATTGTGTCCATTTCCAGGCCCATCAGTTCAAGAGGGATGTGGAGCTGCTGGAGGGAGTCCCACATAGAGCAACGAGGATGATGAAGGAGGTCAAGCACCTCTCTTCTGAGGAAAGGCTGAGGAAGCTGGGTCTCTTTAGCTTGGAGGAGAGGACAGTGAGGGGTGACCTCATTAATGTCTCTAAGTTTTGAAGAGTGGGTATCAGGAGGAAGGACCCAGGCTCTTCTCAATGTCATCTGGTGATAGGACAAGGGGCAATTGCTGTAAGCTGGAACATAGGAGGTTCCATATGAATGTGAGAAGCAACTTCTTCACAGTGAGGGTGACAGAGCACTGGAACAGGCTGCCCAGGGGGGTTATGGAGTCTCCTTCACTGGAAGTGTTTAAGACCCACCTTCATATGTTCCTGTGTGACTTGGTCTAGGTGATCCTGCTGTTGCAGGGGGATTCGAGTAGTTGATCTTTCGAGGTCCCTTCCAATCCCTGATGATTCTATGATTCTATGAATGTGCTGATTTGAAAATTTATCATTGAATGTCTACGGATAGAAATGTAAGATGGTGATTTTTAAGAGACACATTCTGTCATTTGCAAAGGAGATCATCAAAGAAGAGTAATTAGAAATGCATTTGAGGCGTTTAAGATGGCTAGATTGTGACAATTTTTTGGTTTCAGGAAAAGGGCCTAGGAGAATACAATAGGTGATAAAGAGGTGGATTGGAATTGGAAATAAGGAAAAAATTAATGCATTGAATTGCAACAGATACGAGTGACTTCTGCATTTGGCAACGGGAAAAGTAAACACCACTGTAGAACAGGGAAAGGAAAAGTATATTTTATTGAACCTTTGCTTTTGGGAGAAATGGGTAGGTTTTTGCAGGGCAGACAGCAAAGGAGGAAATAGTCTGACTAGGTCTAAAATGGTGAAGAACAGGACTGAAGATTGCTACAATTACCTGGCAAGCAGAACTGGTGCCTGGGAAGGTGATATATAGGCACAGGTGATGGGTCAGAGATGTGTGTGTTCTGCTGGGTATGGTTTGTGTTGTGAAATATGTGTTGTCTCTTGTTACACCTATAAATAACTGTGCTGCTTGTAAATTCAGTATCAATTCATGTGTAAGAAATCAGAAGTCTCCATACCAATCCTTTGTTGGTTTCAATGTTGAGATGGTACTTTCGTTAGCTTTATAGTACTCACCCTGTCAGACCAACACTCTCTCAGTTAAAAAACCCCATAACTGTGTGTCTGTTTTCTTGGAACAAGTGAAGTCATTGCTAAACTAGTGACTTGAGAGCAATCTTTCCTGGAATTCTGTCCAGGGCTCTGCAATAATGTAGAGTTTTAGCTAGGCTTATAGTAAAACCAGGGACAAAGTGTGGGGCTCCTCTGGCAGTGATGAACTCTCTTCCACACTGAGGATCTGGAGCTGGTTTATGGTGCCCAGTGCCAGCGGCACCTGTGGGACTATGGGCCTTCAGTCTGACCATCACACTAGCGAGGAGGTTGTCTAGCAGGAGAATGAGATGAGGCTTGTGATGGGCAATAGTGAATGTGTTTGTTCTGGCTAGATGTGAATGAGCCGATGTGTTCACTGGCTTGACTCTGCGTTAGGCGGTCTTGGGGGTAAAGGATAATAGTAGAAGTGTGCATGGACTCGTGGAGGACAGATATGTCCTCTGACCTCATGTGGCCTTTTTCCCCACTCTATCCATGTTCCTCTGAACCAGCTGTCACATGTAGAATCCTTTAGCTTGACCACATTCTGCACAGCTGGCTTGACTATGTTGGGTCATAAAGCAAATACCTATGAAGTGCCAATTTATTTGTGTCACAATTAAAGGAAGCTTTTATAGAGCTTAGAGATGCTTGAGAAAATCAAATTATTTGCTTCTGACGGTGGAAAGTAGAACAGGTCCCTTGTTTATTCCTGTTTATACCATGATGTACTATCAGTTTCTCACTCTCGCAAGGTTTTATTTTCTTCCTTTTCTTGATGGTCTAACTTTAGCATTTCTGAGTAAATCTTTCTCTTGGTCCCATCGATCATATTGATCCCCTTCAAAGTCATGAATTCCTGCAGATACTGCAGATATTTCTCCTGCATATTCAGTTACTTGCCTGCAGCCTGTTCGGCTCCCTCTGCACAATGAAAACCAGAAGTATATGCTTCCAGATAGTGCCGTGAAATCCTCAGCAGACACTTCAAACACTCCAGCAGTAAAAAGAAGTAAGTTCACAAAGGATTGCTGTGTGTATGGAAAGCAAGATGGAGAGAAAACTCAGTCTCCTGAGTCGTAAGTTAAAACTTTGAGATTATTTCAGACTTGAGAGGAGGAAGTGCCATAGCTTCCAGGGAAAACAAAAGTAATTGTGAACTTTTTCAGCTTATCCATTTCCCTGCATTAAAATTCTGCATCAAATATAATGTTTGTATACCTTGCTAATCTAGGCTAAAGACAAGATCTGTATGACAGAGGAGAAAATGCTGTCAGGTTTTTGGAAAAGAGCTGAAACATTTTAGAGCTTGGGGAAGAGAAAATCCAAGTAACTGACTCAGCAGAACATAAACGACCTGGTTTTTGCTGCATTGTGAAAGACAGTAACATGCAGAAACAGCACTTGGAGATTGTTCAAAGATTACTTTGCTGGAGAGAACGTTACTGTAATATTCCCACAGAACATAAATGTCTGAAGCAGTACCACATCCTGCCTGTGTACTTTGGCAGCTGCACTTTTTAAACTACTGCTTACTGGGAGCCTCTGCTCTCCATGCAGCTTTCTAAGCAGAGGCTGTTACCTTCCCAGGCCATGCCCCAGATGAGCAGCAGTACACTCAACTCTGCCTCCTCTGAGAATCTATTGTGAAATATGGGTGGTGTTCTGTAGCTTCTGACTCTGGGAACGTGTGACGGAGTGGGAAGCCTCACTGCAGTGCTGACTTGTGTGCGGCCCTTGTACTTGCTGTGTATGTTACACTGCTGCACTGTTGGTTTGACAAGAGTTTTGTTTCAAGGTGTTGGCTAATGGCAAGGTTGTACTGAATTTTTGTTTTTTGCTTTCTTGTTAAATTCTTGTTAAACTTGCACTGCTGAGTGATGGAGAACCTTCTTATTTGAAAGGATTCAGCTGGTAAAAACATGCTTCTGTATATAAAAATACATCAAAAATATTTGGTAGATATGTGCTATGCTGTTAATTGTTTTCGATGCCCCATTCATTTACAGTTTTGCTAGAATTCAAAACAAAATGGTGTATTTTCTAGACTTCACCCTTAAAATAACAGTAAAGAGTTGGTAACGGTAAACGGTTTTGATCATACAGGCCTGGGAGTTGCCATTTTGGCAGCTCCTGTAGAGAAATGTCCCAGCATCCTGAAGGTCTCTCAACTTCGGGTTCCTTTCTGCTGGCAAAACACTTCTTGTTCTCAAAGGATTATGCAAATTAAATAACTAGATATCATTAGACATCCTTTGGTTGCACCACTGAGTAGCATTCCCAGTTAAGTGTCCTGCTGCAACCTGTACCTGCTCAAAAACCTGGTAGCAATGAAATGCAAATAACAAATTCATTCTGTAAAAGAGACACAGAGCTTCTGGAGGTTCCATCAGGTAGGCAGTTGAAGCAGAGCAGGAGCTGAGTGCAGGATAACTGCTTGTATATTGATTTTATAAATTATGCTGGAACGTCTCTTGGCTCAGTATGTGGTTGTTCTCCTAGTTAGCTAGGATACTGATGATACCCTAGTCAGCTAGACTGAAGGTAGCACAAGTGTACCTGAACTGCATTCAAACTTCCAGCATCATGCTGACCTGCTCCACAGCTTTGTCAGGTGTAAAAGCAAAGAGATGTGTTGGGTTCTCTGGAATTCACTTGGAAGTCCTGAGTGTTTTTTGGTTTATTTTTCATAGTGTTTATGATAAATTTTCTATTTGTGCTGGAACAAGCAAAATTTGTAGCTCTGTAGGCCATTTGAACTTCTGCAATGATCAGCTCAACTTTGGAGACACAGTGGTGAGCAGAATTACAGGCATTTGGGATGCAGCTAGTATTTTTCAGCACACTATTTTGAAAATTCATCTTCCAGAGCTGAACACAGTATTTTTCTCTACAAGTTAAGAGCATTTTAAAAGTCCATCTCTTGACCTGTACCTGTTGAGAGGCTGAACAGTAAGGAAAGGATATCAGTGTGGTACTTGTCCTCCGTCCAAAGGTGACTGCCCACAATGAGGAAAGCTGTGCCAGAAGACTTCATCCACTAGCAACTGCTCAGCATTTTTCTTGTGACGGCGGGAGGAGCAGCTGGGCTTTACACCTGTCAGATCCACTTGGCAGCTAATTTTGAAAGCCACCCACTGTTAAAATCTCTACTGCTGCTTCTGTGCATTAATGGCTTCTCAACTGTGCAGTACTGAAGCATTGCTGTCTTCATGCTGACTTGAGTAAGATGAGTTATGGAAGGCATCATTAGAGTTTCATGAGTTGCTTCTCCTCTCCCAGGACTCCAACAGCTTCTTTTGGGAAGTTCTTCTCCCCTTCTACTCTGCCCTGGTGTACTCTGCATCTGGAGTATTGTGTCCAGTTCTGGGTTCCTCACTTCAAGAGGGATGTGGAGCTGCTGGAGAGGGTCCGGCGAAGGGCAACAAAGATGCTAAAGGAGGTGGAGCACCTCCCTTACGAGGAGAGGCTGAGGGAGCTGGGTCTCTTTAGCCTGGAGAAGAGGAGACTGAGGGGTGACCTCATTAATGTCTACAAATATTTGAGGGGTGGGTGTCAGGAGGATGGAGCCAGGCTCTTCTTAGTGTCATCTAGTGACAGGACGAGGGGCAATGGTTGTAAGCTGGAACATAGAAGGTTCCACATCAACCTGAGAAGGAACTTCTTCACGGTGAGGGTGACGGAGCACTGCAACAGGCTGCCCAGGTTGGTTGTGGAGTCTCCCTCACTGGAGATGTTCAAGACCCGACTGGATAAGTTCCTGTGTGACATGGTTTAGATGATCCTGGTGTTGCAGGGGGATTGGACTTTCGAGGTCCCTTCCAATCCCTAATGATTCTATGATTATTGTGAGTGCTGTCATTTGCTGCTATATTAAGTCTTAATATCTACTTCAAATGTGCAGCAGCATGGAGAATCTACCCAAAATGTGAGGGACTTTTCCTGAAAAAAGGATTTCAGTTTACACATTGTTTGGATCCATAATGTCCTGTTTGAACAAAGTCTCTTCTGCTACAGCTACCTGAAGTTTCAGGTGAAGTTACTGTCTGGATGAAGTCAAAATATTGAGGTCAGGGCTAAGCCGTATGTAGTTTTTGTGTCCTGCAAAGCCCTGCAAACATGAAGGAAGCTTTTTTGATGGTATGAAGAAAACATGCTTCAGTACACTTGAGTTTTGTTACTGGTGTGTAAGCAAGGCAGCTTTTGCTTCTAAGGTCTTCTTACCTGTGGAGTGACTCCGTAGAGCGTTTTGCTGTCTTACAAGTGCATCACGATACTTTAGCGTCTCCTCAGTCTACCACAAAACTAGTGCCCATGAAGCAATGTTCTCTGGGTTTCTGAGAATTCCGTGTAACACTTTATTTCTTACAGCAATACAGCAGTTACTGTCACTGAGTGTGATCTTTCACGATTTTGAATAACGTAGTGATGGAGGATCTTGTGTTGCTAAATTCAAGAAGAGAACTGACAACCTCAACTGGGGAGAAGGTGCAAAGGAAGACCTCCTAATCCTTTGACCCTTTGTGGTTTGGGAAAGATTGTTAGTATTAAAGATAATAAGGAAATTGAATTGAAAAAAGGGTAGTTTATTCACCTCATGGTATGAGTGTGTTGCTTGTGTCACTTGTAGTTAGGGTATTTGGAGGAAAAACTTGTTTGCTCTATGATTTTTTTCTTTTAACAGATCAAAACCTGGAACCAAAAAAAAAATCATCTCACCTTTGAAGCTCAGTAGTAATTTTAATTTTAAAAGTGCTGCTGATTTGCAAACAGGTTAATAACAAAACCAAAACTTCATTTCCTTTCAGCTCAATCTGTTGTGGATGTGGTTTCCCTCTAAAATTAACCCATCTGTCACTGATGCTGAAAGATGCACTGCTGTTACATCCCCTTTTTGGTGCTTGAACTTGGACCTAAACCCCTCAGAGATGTGAAAACGAGATCTTGCTAGTTGGCTGTCATTAACAGAAACTTCTTTTAGGGTCAGACGTTGCTCTGTTCTCTTACACTAGAGCAGGCTAAATGTAATCCTTAAGGATTGTTTCTTTCTTTTGTCACGAGCGCTGCAGTATTACAAACGGGCTCTGTTTTATCATGAGCAGCCTGGCTTTGTATGTGACAGTTCCTTGAAGATCACTGAAAGTTCAGAATTCCTCAGCAGCCTCATGTACTAACTGAATTGTTCAAACATGATTTCTTCTTTTACATCTAGTATATTTACTGTAAAAATTTGTCTTCTGAGAAGTGAATATAGGAAAGAAGTTCAGCTTCTGGTATTGAACCTGCATGAGGAGGCTAACGGGGTAAAATCTGTTTTTAGTTACTTCAGTGTCCTAAAATTCATAGTAACTCCATTTGTTAACAAAGTGATTCTCATTCCTGTTTTATGAAACACAAACTTTTAAGCAGTAAGACCAGTGTATCTTCTATTCCTGGCTTCCCCGTTGTAACAGCTGTCACAGCTGTCTCCTGAAGTTCTTGGCAGATCCTTCCAGGTGCAAGTTTGTATGGGAACACATGGTACTCTCTGGTCTTAATGCTACAGCATTTATGTTGACACATGCTTCTTCAGTGTTTCTGAAGCCCTTAGCAGATCTGATGGCCTCGCATGTGCTCCAGCTGGGCAGGAGGACCAGCAATGTTGGTTGGCTGTGCATCACGCGACTCATGACAAGAATAAAGATGTGGCTAGGCAGTAACTGCAGGCTAAGTGGACTTGTGAGAGAATATTGATGGTAAGAGAAGGATAGAGGAGGAACTCGATGAAGGCACAGGTTTGTGTCTTCTGCTGAGCAGTTGTCTTTTTTAGAAATAGTTTTTATTTTACGTTTTGCATCCAGTTGTCTGCATTGGGTTCAAATCCCGTTATTCTTGTGAGCATACAGGAGTTGGGGATGGGAGCATATTGTTGTACCACTTCCTTTCTCATACCCTTGGATTAACATCCTTCCAGCTGCTGGTCACATCAGGAAGCTGAGTTAAGAGCTAGAGATGACAAATAGACTTTCAATTCAATACTACTTAAAAGAGAAACTCTCCCATCTCTAAACTGAAGATGTTTGTTTCTCTTTGTAATGCGTATCCTGTTAGGATGATGTCAGTGATGAACAACACTGAAATAATGTAATTTTTTTTTAATTCATTAGGGTACTGAGCAACGACCACTCTGTCAAACCTGTGGTTTTACAACACTCCTGCTTTTCTACCCTCTGCTGTATGGACTATTCAAATAAATGAGGGAAGAGCGTACAATGATCCTTGGTGTTGTATTTGGGATTTTTTTCCTTGTGTTGTGAATCTTGAAGCTACTTCATCAATAGTTACTGGTTGTGTTTTAAGATATTTCATTTAGTGTGCAGTGCATGTTTAAAGGATTATTACATGCAATAGTATCAGAAAGCGAATCAAGGTTAACTGTAGATTTAGGGCTAATGAAGTCTTTAGGAATTAAAACAATTTCAGAAAAATATTCTTTAGCCTGACCTTATAAGCAGTCAAAATAGCCTACTATTGATTAGAGAATGGGTCTTTGTTTGAAAATAATATCCTTTAGCAAATTAATATTTTACCAGAGAAACGGACTGACCTCATCTAACCCTGTATAAGTCTGACTTTTTTATTTACAGATAGGTGAATTATTAACACAATTAACAATACAGTGTTTAGTTTTTGTCTACTGACTGTCATAGGGTCTATACTGGTCATGGATAAAAAAATGTATTTTATTAAGCTTTTTGGTCTTTTACTTGCTGCTTTTGTGTTCCATTTTTATTGCTCTATGGAAAAGACTTGGTCCATTAGTTAAGCATTTATTAGACATTTACATGAGAAGTCTCTATTAAATTTCTGAACAGAACTATTTAAGAAAAAAATTGTTTTCTTCATATAATGCATCATTCTGAAAAATTCTTGACCAAGTCATTTAATTTGAACTTTCTCATCAATTCTGAGTCCAAAGACATTGGATAAGTATCTAATTTCTTTTAATAACTGATGCAGAATTATATTTCTGTCCACAGTTTTAGTTTCAGATGGTTCTGAAAATGTCTTACATATTTCAGTGAAGGGTTTTGCTGGGATTTTAAATGTGTACCCTGAGTTGCTACAAAATACATCAGTGCACTACGAATAAAATACTGATTTGTAGGGCTAACTGAATGGATGTCTTTGGAATCCCTGCAACATATAGCCAAATCCTTAACTGAGATGAATAATAAAGCTATGTATTAATGTGAATACAGCTGAAATATGTTTATATGCTTTTATAGAAATTTTTTACATGAATTTTGCATTTAAGAGCATTACTGGCTTTTTAGAGAGCAATGTCCCCATGTATTTTGGTGTATTTGCCTTGAATTTGTTCTGCTGGTATTGCAGTGAGACTGTCACCAAGCTAAAGCCTGGTTTTGGTTGCAGCGTTTCCAGGTGTGGTTTTGCCTGTGGTACTTTTACTGTTCTAAATGACAATGCTTTTAGCAACTGTAGTGCTTGAAGTATTCTAAATGATTGATAAAACTTCTTTATCGCTTTTCAGTTTAATGCCAACTTCTTTTTTTTTGTACAATGATTATCTGAAGTGCTACAGAAATGCTAGGGTGTATCTTTGGTAGCTTACAGAAAGAATAGTTTCCTTTTCAGGAATCTTGTTTTGTATATGGGGAGGTCTTGACACCTCTGTAAGGTGTCAAGAATTACTGAATTTTGGGGTGAGATGCTAATTGTTTTAGTTCTGAATACTGGGGAGCATCTCTGGCTTTCATAGCGTCTCCTTCTATAGGTTACTGAGACCTAATCAATACTGTTTTACTTTTTTTGGGTGAGAAGCATTTGCAGGGTGGTTTGAGAACTGCTATTGATCCTTTATTGGCAAGTAGAATGATAAGCTGGTTGTGTGACATTGTCTTCTGAGATTCATGGGGCAATTAATTCATATGCAGAGAATGAGAAATATTTGGGGCAATTGATTGCCAATTGTACCAGAATTAAGTCAAATCTTTGAGAACTTTCTCATATTGGAAATAATGTAAAACTAAAATGGAATCACTGTGCAGAGTTATTAAGTCCTTAGGGCTGTATGGCTGTTTTGCTATTTCCTAGTAAGATCTTGGCTTCTGTCATGTGCAGGGGGAAAAAAACAGTTACGGGGCTGAGATTGCATCAGGACTTTGGTAGCATCACCTAGACAGCCAGACACCTCGGTTAAGCACCATTGTGTTTTCTGGCAAAGACACTGCAGGCAGCAGCAGTACCTGTTTAGTCAAGGTTGGTGCACCCCTAGCAGTTCTGCTGTTGTGCTCAGTGTGCAGCTTTATGCAATTGCTTTAGGTGTACGTACATTTCTTTTGGGAAGATTTATTACTACCTAAGTGTTGAGGTATTCTCAACCTCTAGGAGGAAGGTTATGCCATTATTAATTGATCATACAGTTTTTCTATGACAACCTATTGTTTTATCAAAATACCCAGTGAACTGTGATTAGTGGTAGCTTGGTATGCAGCTTTGAAATTTCTGCCACTGCTATAGAATGTTGATGTTTGAAGTCTTTTGGCTGCGGCAATTACACAGTTTTTTCAATGACAGATGTACTTGGAGTTCCTTCCATGCGTATGACATTATTGGCACATGCTGTCTACTAGACATTATTATACCTCTTGTGCCTTTTATTTGGCCTTTTAAACCCTCCTTTGAATGTCTAACTTCAGTTTCCGTTCAGAGTGGCAAAATGACCCCAGTGTCATCTCCTTAAGCAAAATGAAGAGGAAGAAGCAAGCCTATAAGTCATGGAAGGAGGGAATGGCCACTTGGGGTGATTACAAGGCTCTAGTGAGGGAATGTAGGGATGCAACTAGAAAAGCCAAGGCCTCCTTGGAATTAAACCTTGCAAGAGAGGTCAAAGGCAACAAAAAAAGCTTCTTCAAATATATAGCAAGCAAAAGTAAAACTAGAAGCAACAAAGGCCCCCTGCAGAATGAGGTGGGTACCCTGGAAACAGAGGATGCAGAGAAGGCAGAGATACTTAACACTTTCTTTGCCTCTGTCTATACTGCTAAGGGTTGTGTTGACATTAGACCCCAGACTACAGAGGAGGTTGAGGCAACAGGTGAGCCTGCCTTGGTTGATGAGGACTGGGTTAGGGATAAGTTGATCGAACTGGATGTGCACAAATCCATGGGCCCAGATGGGATGCACCCGCGTGTGCTAAGGGAGATGGCGGA
>VXBP01009547.1:0-22907 GCA_013400115.1 Rhinopomastus cyanomelas | reverse complement strand
GAGAGAGTTCAGCGTAGGGCAACAAAGATGATAAGAGAGGTGGAACACCTCCCTTATGAGGAGAGGTTGAGGGAGCTGGGTCTCTTTAGCTTGGAGAAGAGGAGACTGAGGGGCGACCTCATTAATGTCTACAAATATTTGAGGGGTGGGTGTCAGGAGGATGGCACTGGGCTGTTCTCGGTGTCATGTAGTGATAGGACAAGGGGCAATGGTTGTAAGCTGGAACATAGGAGGTTCCACATCAACCTGAGAAGGAACTTCTTCACAGTGAGGGTGACGGAGCACTGGAACAGGCTGCCCAGGGGGGTTGTGGAGTCTCCTTCTCTGGAGATGTTCAAGACCCGACTGGACAGGTTCCTGTGTGACTTGGTTTAGGTGATCCTGCTGTTGCAGGCGGATTGGACTAGATGATCTTTCGAGGTCCCTTCCGATCCGTAATGATTCTATGATTCTATGATATCCTTGTACAGACTGCAAATGAGAGCAGAAGGGGTGACTGTGCTGTGCACTCAAGTAGGGGAGATTAATGCTGCTGGATGTCATTTGACTGGTCCTGTATCTACCTACCATGTGCTATATAATCTATGACAGCTACCAAGAGCATTAAAAATATGTGCATTATTCTTGTCTGCCCTAGGTCTGTATTATTTTAATGAATTTTTGGATGGTAGAAGAGGCAGACTGGCTTTTCCTGTGGCTTTACAGGATTCTAAACTCTTCCTTTTATGTATTTGTGGCATTTTAACATACAATTTGGTATTTACACTGTGGCTCTGATTTATTTTTTTTAGTGGAAATAATGTGGTTGTGTAAAATATGAATAGTTTTGGCACCATGAGACTAAGAATGGTAATAATTAATTACTTTCCATTGGCAATATGTTTAACATAGAATCATAGAATCATTGGGGATTGGAAGAGACCTCAAAAGACCCATCTAGTCCAATCCCCCTGCCACAGCAGGATCACCCAGACCATAGAATCATAAAATCATTAGGCATTGGAAGGGAGCTGGAAAGACCATCTAGTCCAATCCCCCTGCCACAGCAGGATCATCCAGACCAAGTCATACAGGAACACATCCAGGCGGGTTTTAAACACCTCCAGTGAAGAATATAAAGGAGTTAGTTTGATCAAAGCTGTGTTTATCTTATTTGACTAGGAGCATCTAGTCATCATAGAATCATTAGGGATTGGAAGCGACCTCGAAAGATCATCCAGTCCAATCCCCCTGCCACAGCATATGTGGACTTTTTTTGCTGATTTTAGCCAGCATGTATGTTGTGAAATTAAAGCATTAGCTGCAGTTTGCTTTCTCAGTCCAGTTTCAGTATAGTTCTTAGAACTAATGTAATCCAGATTTTTGCTAGTTGCATTTAGAGTTTGTCTTTGAAATGAACTACAAGACCTGTTTATTTTTTATAAATGAGATGAAGATGGGTGATGACACAAAAATATTTGCAAGATTCAGAAAACACAATAAATTCTGAATACTACTGTTATGTTGGTCAATAATAACATTTTGATTCTAAAAAGTGAATGGAGAAAACCTAGTAACTCTTTATATCAAATTTCTTATGGAAAATAAGCCACTGGGCCAAAGCAGATACTTGCTTCTCTCTCAAAATTCTGTTTTCCACCATGATCCGAAACTGTTAGGAGCCCAAGGATGTTGATAGCCATGTATGCAGGTAAAACTAGTAGTGTTCATTTATTAGAAATGAAGATATGTTTTGCATTTCCAAGGTGGAGATGAGAATGTGACTATGAAGTGCCCAGAAATTAACTGTAATAAGACAGGCTCATCAGTTTTGCTTTTTTTAAAGCAATGCTCCCGTCCCATCAAAGCAATGGAAACAAGTTCAAAAAATCCATATGTAAAATTATTTTTCAATCCTGCATGTTTTCAGCTGTCATAGTACTTGGCCAGAGGTTTTATCGAGCTCTTCAGGTTATTTGTTCTGCACAGATTTTTTTCTGTACAGTGTTTTGTGTATCCCATATCAGACTGTAATATGGATCCACATTCATTGAATTTCCCCCCACCCTTCCCCTTCCTGGGTGGCTTTCTGCTGTGCAGACAAAACCTGTGTTGTCTTTGTTGTTCTTTCCACTTCAGTGCTCAGTGAGCTGTGTTGCAGTTTAGTCACCCTTTGAGGGACAAACTTGCGAGTGGAGAAATAACATAATTTCTGGCTGAGACGAAAGGATGAAATTCATTAGCACAAATTTCGTCTTTATGCTGTTTGTGGAGAAAAGCCAGAGTTTTCACCATGTGGACATGGACTCGCTAGTGCTCAGCTTTGAGGTTAATGGGGCAGTTTACAGATCTGAGTCATTTCTCCAGACTCATGCAAGCAGCCTGTTAATACGCAGCCTGTTAATAGTTCTAGGCTCAGCTTGCAACTGTGAAGACTGGAAAGACAATTTTACTACTGAAAAGTCATTCTCTTGAGTAGTTTTGTGGCAAGTGGTGAGTTCAGTTGTGGTTTCTTATGATTCCGGGTGTAGAAATAGTTAAAAAGACTTTTGCCTTAATTTTGTCTGATTATAAGACTGTAGCAGACTTGCAAAAATTTTGCTGTATTATTCTTCAATTCTTTCGTCTGGTGGGATTGCTGCTCAGATGAGAGAGAAGAATTCAGTTACTTCTTCCTTTGTCTCCAGGATGTGCTGCTTGTTCTGAGATAGGAGATTGTATGTCACTGTTTGAAAGGAGATCCAATAAGAGTTAAGTGTGAAAGCACTAGACTTGTCTTCTTGAACTGCTTGTGGTTGGTTCCCGGTTGTGACAGCGCCTGGTTTAATTCTCCACTGCTGATAACTGAGTGCCAGCAAGGCTGCTGTTTCTGGAGCTGTCCACAGGGCTTGTATTGGGACAGAGGCTGCTGGCAAGGGAAAATGGGAATTGGAAAATCATCAGCAAAGCACAAACAAAACTGTACTGTGAGGAGAACTTGGAAGAGATACAAACATCACAGTGCAGTTGTGCTGTTTAGTTTCTTCTGATTGTTTTGTTTTTCTCCTGTTTCAGCATCAGCTTTTGTTTGTCTAAATTGAATTTTCTAGCATATAAGACTGAAGTCTCCAATAGTTTCTCATTTCCAATTTTGTTCCCTCTTTCCCTACCTGTAATTGGAATGATACACGATCAAACAGCCTCTCCAGGCAAGTGACTGCCAGAATGCAAGTTCATCATCTTCCCAACTCGCAGGACTGTTGCAGGAGCTCACTGGTGTCAAAAGAGGGAGTCTTTGTTCTCCCTATTCTCTTCTCTGCAAGAGAGTGGACATTGTTCAGGTATTTCCCTCCTTCACCAGAGCATTTACATACTACTTGCTGAGATACATAGAGTCACAGAATATTCTGCTGGCAATTATTGTCCTCATTTTACCTTGGAAAGAAGGATTTCTTCTGCCACAGAAGATTGCAGATCAGATTTAGATGGAGTCCGGTGGGCTTTTCCTCTTGCTTATTTGTGGTGATGCTTTCATGCTGTTGGGGTTTTGGGGTTTTTTTGGCCATTCTTTGGAGGAAAGGGTGGGAGAGAGCTAGTCACCTTGATTCCAGGAGGAGGTTCAAGGATTGTGTCTGTTTATTTATGTAGAGTTCCACTTTACTGGTGACATACTTGCACGGCTTTCATCTCTCTCAGAAGGGAAGCAGGAAACCCCCAATATGTAACTTCTGTCTAACAAAGACTGAGGAACTGGGACAATGGTCACAGACCAGAGCAGTGTTAGTGTTTCACAAATCTTCACGTTACAATCTAGGCTTGGTGTTCCCTTACCTGCAGTGCCTACCAGTTCCTTGCTTCAGATACGTCTAATGCTGAAGGCATGCACCCTCCGTTGTCCTTTTCATCCCAAGTTCTCTTTCTCGTTTTGCCAGGTCTTGTGCAAAGATCCATTTCAGAAGGATGATGACTATAGGGAGGCTATCTTAGCCAGATTGCAGATGTTCTCCTTATAACACAGAGAAAGCTTTTCATTCCTGGTATTTCCTAACCCTTTAGGAGTTGACCACTGAGACAAACAACCTCTTTATCTGTGGTTTTTGGAGAGGTTAATGAGACCTGAGAAAATTCTCAAATGCATGTAACATTCTTGTGATTAGTTTCCTTCTGTGACCATAACATAAAAGCTTTCTGGATCACACCATTGAATCCTGTGCTTGTAGTGAGGTTTGCCAGGGCAGTGTGTAGAGCATATTCTGTGAGGTCAGATACTAGATTTAGAGTTACACACACATCATTGTCTGCTGCCTCCTGATAATGAAAGCTTTGTCTTAAAAATGGTGCTTCTTAAAACTCCTACTTCTTTCTTAGTGGTTTCAAATCTCCCCTTGTGGAAGCTGGTTCTGCAGTCTGCTGAGAATCCAGCTTTGATAGCCTTAGTTTTCTAAGGAAACTTGAAGCCATAGTAGTCTAGAAAAAAAACCCACAATCCCAAAGCACACATTACAAACAGACACAACATGTTAATGTACCATTTATTTCTTCTCTCTTATCCCCTTCACAGTTCCTGAGAACAAATATCACTTGGTATTTGTGCAGTGTAATGGATCCTTGGACCATCTTGTGCTGCTCAGTTGTATTTCCATGGTGCTGGACCTGCCTGATGTGAATGCCCGGTGCATTCCTCTCTCAGAGCACCTTTCGATGTGAATCAGTCCAGTGTTCCTGGAAGGAGAGCTTTGTGTGTTTTGTGGAGTGCAGAATCCTTTAAGCAGCCTTTGTTACCTTCAGATGGGATGTTCAGTTGTTCAGTTGCTCCCCACAACTCCCTTTTCCAAGTCAAATGCCAAGTTCCAGCAGTCACAGCAGTTCATGGGACATGCAGGATGCTTCTGCCTCCAGAAAATGTTCCACTGAAGTGAAGAAGTTCACACTTACCCAGGAAGCTTGTGTGCAGTCACCTGACCAGGATGACTAAAGGCTGGCTTTTCCCATGTTTGCTGATGTGTCTTTGTGGCAGCTCTGCTGTGTGGTTGGTAGCAAAGCTGCTGGAGGGCCTTTGGTGACAGGAAGTGGGTTGTGGCTGCTTGAATAGCGCTCTCCTGTCTGTAGCCCTGTTCCTAAGCAGCTGGAGAGGCTGGCAGAGGCTCTTACTTGCTCTGAGTCACAGGTGATGCTCTCTGTGATGCTCTCAGTTACCCCAGGGTGAGGGCTGATTCTTCACTAAATCCTGTTGAGGGCTGGTGGTGCAATCCCCAACGTACTGTACTGTGCTTGCTATGCTCTGACACATCACAGGAACTAATTACAGCTCTGGGAGGAGCAGTCTCAAAAACTTCTAAGAGCAGAGTGTTACCACAAAGCCCATCATGCTCCTGTGGCACTGAATACAATGGTTAAGCCTCTTGTTCATACTCAATTCAGTGGAGGAAGGATCATTGTTTGTATGTGGAGGAATTAGTTCCTCAATAAGCCACTCTCAGAAATGCATTAGAAAGGTTAATAGTTTTTTTGAAAGGTTTTTCTCCTACATGCTGACAGTTTCTCTATGTTTTTAATGATAAAAACACTTTAAATTGCTTTTTATTGCAGCATGCAGGCTTTGACAAATTTCTTAATAATTGTCAAAACAGGAGGCAGGAAAGGCTTAGAAAGCTTGATACTAGACCAGCACAAGTACTTAACACATCTTGAATTTATTAAATCCAAGTTAGGGAAAGAGATTAGATAAAAACATAGAGAGGTATACAGATACATATCTAAACAAATGTGTTTTTCTATTTATCAAGCCACGGAGTGCTAAAGACTTGCAATTGACATCATCCTTTAAAGGTAATTGTTTTGGAAAACATGAGTTCTAAATTTATATTCCATGGATTGTGGTTCTCAAATATTGCTGGAGAAAATTGTTGTAGGCACATAAAGCACAGGGCAGCTATTTATCCATCGCAGTTACTGCTTTACCAGATTAAAGAAACCCTGCGACTTATATCACCGAAAATTGAAAGTTCAACTTGCTAGTGAAACCTTTAAATTCTAGGCAGCAAGCTGGAGTGTTCTAGTTTGAGTATCTGCATTATACTGCAGGGAGGGATTAATTCATCATTATAAAAATATCTGCAGATAAAAAGTCTTGGTGTAACCCATAGACTTGTTCTTTCTTAAAGTTAGGAAACGTAGCTCTCTCTGGATGACTGCTTGCGCTTGAAAACTACCGCAAGCGATAGGTAAGCACGTAGCAGATATTTTGAGGGTGGTAATAAGCAGTGGAAATTAATACATTTTTCATTACTTGTTTCCAGCTCTGTAGGTTAATGGAGTCAATAGTGTCTCTTTACTGTAGACCCACATCCTGTCTGGTTGAAAAGAATGGGATTACTAGCCAAGTCTGTCTCTGACTTGTCGAGACAGGAGCTTGCTTTATGCACTGCTGTCTAACACTATTGCTCAGAAGCATTTCTGTCATATGTCCTTCTTTCTACCAAACGTACCGGCTCCTTTTCTGCGGGGCCGTGATGAATGTTGGGTTCTGTGAAATCCAAAGGTGGTTTTTTATACGTGTTTTTAATAACTTTTGATGTCAGTACTTTCACCACTGTCTGCTGGTAAGAAACATCGATGCAAAACACTGGCATCTGTTTCCCTTGCTTTGGTGTCAGGCAGCTCTGATGTTTCTTTTGGGTGCTTACATGGTCAAAACGGAAATGCGCTCCTACCTAAGGTAGTAAATCCGTGACATCTTTGCCGAGGTTGCAAGGCAAGTTCCTATATGCAGAATTATGCTGGAGGTTATTTGCGTGTAATATTCAAAGAGGAGCAGACTTAGAATTTACTGTCTGCTAATGTTGATCTGTTCTTTTGATTTTGGCACCGTGCTGTGTATGAATCATATTTAATGGCACAGAGAAGGCGCTGCGCTCTGTGAGGGAGCAGGGCCGCATGTATTGCATCTGTTTGAGTCAGCAGCCAGCGTGTTCTGCTGCAGCCCTCGTCGGAACAGTCTGGAGGTTATTTGAGGGTACAGTGAGTCACAGTGGTGCTTTCTTCACTAAGCTTCGCTGATGTCACAGCGCGATATGTGTCTCGAGCGCAAACCTCTCTTTGTTTGGTCATAGGAAATGTATTTAAAATAAAAAACCTGATTACTCAAAAAGAAAAAGATTTCTGGTTATAAAGGGAGAAAAAATCCCTACCATATAAGTATGTCCTATTTCTAGGTAGCGAGGGGTTCATCTGCAAGTGGAAAGATTTTCTTAATGTGCTCAAGGGGTAGCAATTACATTTCTGCTGGACTTGTACCTCCCTTATGTTAGAACAAATGTGGCTGATATATCTCCAATATTATATATAAAATTACTGCTTGAGCTGAGTAAGTAGTTCTTGAAATGGAAGGCCAGTATTTTGTAGGAAGCATAAGCATTAAATTAATTATGCATTAATTCTTGTTGCAGCCACATGTCCTGTGGAATTCCCTGAGCAGCTACATGACTGTCAATCCTTCCGGTTTCAAATAACCATGACAGGAAAACCTATGACCAGCTGATGTGAGAAGTACTGCATTTTTTCATGCTAAAATGATAAGAGCAGTGAAAACAGAAAGAGGCCAACTGGATTGACCATAAACCAGCATACAACCTTTCAAATCTAAAAATAAAACTTGTGAATCCGGAGTACCAAAACTTGCCTACCAAATAATGATGATGATGCTCGTTTACATAGTCTTTCATCTTCTTCTAGGGACTCTTCTGAACAGTCTTCAGTTAAAAACTGTTGCAGCTTCTGTGGTTGCCTTGCAGCACGGCTTTTTAGGCTCTTTAGCTCAAAAGGCATCTGAATGAGGCAGGCTGGTTTTGAGCAAGGTCTTCTGGGTTTGTCCTTGGTGGCAGCCTGCCAGAGTTTCTGCTTCATCAGTTGCTGGGAGGAATATAGCTGCTTGGCTTCTCAGCACTGAAACACTTGGTATTCAGTTCTGGAAGCTCCAGATGATCCTCATCTCAGACAATTGTTTTGTTTTAGAAGAAAGAATATTGTGCAGTAGGGGAATACGTATAGTTTCAGACAAGATCTTCCCTGTGCCTGGTGTTCTCTCATTCACTTCATATGGTTAGTTAGTGAAATACAAAAGTTCAGATTAGATTTGTGGTCTCTGTGGGGTCAGTGCTTCCACAGGACAGAGTTTCTGTAGTACTTGTTTCTGTTCTGTGTTGAGGCAATCACAGGCTAAATTCATACTTGTATAGCCATTATTCAGGTTGCACAGTCACCTGCTGAAGACAAGAACATGTTTTGTTTGCCTATGTGTGGATAAGGCTGGAGGATTAAGTTGCTGGTGTTCCTGAATTTTAGATTTTTACTTTATTTTTTAACTCAATTGAATAAATGGTAATCAAAAATTGCTTCTGTGCCTAATATTATTTCTTGGTCATGTCTTAAAATTCAAGAGCAACGATCTGCCAGCTCTTCTGTAAACAGTGTTAAGCTGTTACGTGGAGCCTGGCGACTTGTGATGAGTTTCCCATCATTCTCAAATGCCTGAGTGTGTTTACATTTTAACTATTGCAGATGATACATCTTTATTCTCCCTTCTGTCTGTTGCCCTGTACTCAGTACAGGAAATCATCCAGAACATGCTTGTTCCTAAAAAGGTAAAAGTTAACTTAATAGTTGGGGTAGACAATAGAGGTGATAAAATTTCTATAGAGCTTTATGAAACACCATGGTGGAATATGGTGGAGATCATTTAACTGTAGGTGAGACATAGTTAATAAAATTGTTATGTGAAGTATTTTGGTAACTTTTAGTTATTTTAATACTAAAATAAGCATGTTAGTACTTCAAATTTTTAAGAGCATTTAAAGTATTAGAGTGTGGATTTTTACTGGTTTTGTTTCATTCTGAAAGAAAAGGCTGAGCAGATAGTATCTTGGGACATGGTATATTAAACGTTAATCAGGAATTGAGTTCTTGCAGTCCATCACTGCTGCTATAAACCCAGAAATAATCAGGCCTCTTTTTAATACAAGAATGATATTTTATGTTTACTTTAGGTCAAGAGTTATATAAGGCTTATTCCTAGTCTTCCTCAAATGTAGTTTCTGCTCTACTTTCTGATGCCCAAAATAGTTTTCTGGTTAAAAAGCATTAATTCTGAAGATGTCTGTACCTTCTTTTCCTCCTTCGTAAAAATTCATACCAACAACACTGCGTGTTCAGATAGAACTGAAGTGAGGTCAGTTGATTGATTTACACCAGCACAGCACAGAATTCAAGCTGGCTTTTAAAGTCTGGAAAGAAAGAATATTATTTGTGCATACTGAAAACCATTGCTGGAGAATAAGGGACACTAGCTGCTTGATGGGATGCTCTTGCTGTTAAGAATGTGTTCTTGCGATCTAGAGCCTTATAAGTGCTGGCTTTAAATGTTCAAGAAACATAAAAGAATTTTTTTCTTTTTCTTGACTGAAGTGTATAGGAGTCTTCTGTATGATCTTGCAAGTAATAGCAGTATATTTTTCTCTTGCTCTGTCTGCATTTTTACAAGCTGCTTTGTTGGCAAACATCCCTATGAACAGCCTCAGGAGGTATTTTTATGTGAAGTTCACGCAAGGCAGTGATTCAAAATGTTGTTTTGGTGTTTGTGCAGGGCACCAAGGTGAGATTTATCAACACACAAAGATTTTGTGGAATAAAATTATGATACTGGAGAAATTATAGCTTTTTGTCTGTAAGAGGAATGGATTTCCCATCGTCTAAAGATACCGTATGCTTGCAGATTTCCTCATAAGTCATCAGTTGGTCGTACGTTGTTTTGTAGTCATATCTTTTGATAATCTCTCTCCCTACAAGCCTTGTCTTGTAGTGCTTTCCTATAATATTTTGTCTGTAAGGCTCTGAATATTTTACAGTAAATTTAAAATTTTTGTACGCAAAATAAATTCATTTTGTAAAATGAATTAAATTTACTGAAAGTGTTCATCTAAGCCATCTTTGTAGCTACTAAGAGTGACAAGGGAAATAAAGGCATTATTGCAGCCTTCTTTCTCAAATATTATAGATATCTATAAATGCAAGCTTGTTTCTGAACGCTAGAGTAATACTGTCAACTTAAAATGTTTTAACTTGGCCTGTGCCCATCTCTGAAATGAGACACACATTGATTTTATACTAGTATTAGCGGTGTCAAGTACTAATGGAAACAGTGTTCTGTTAGATCAGCTGTTAATCTGAAATAACATTATTTCTGATTTCAAATTTTTTAATGAACTTGGAGTTCCATGAAATGAAGAAATTCCTTTGTTGGACTCTCGTCTCTGTGAGTGGCTCTATGCAGATCTTCCATTCAGAAGTGCATTGATGACATTAAAAAAATATATTTTGGTACTGGAATACCACAAGCTCTTCAAAATAAGTCTAAATGCACTCTTAGTTGTTTACCAAGCAGTTCTGCATCATTCTAAAGAGCAGGTAGTGGTCATATGCCCTTAATTGACCTTAACTGTGGCTTGCTGTTTCTGTCTTGGGTTTAGCTCTAGTGAGCAGCTGACTAGCAGCAAGAAATAGAAAAAAAGTAAGAATAAGGTAAAAAACAAACCTCACTGATATCACTGTATAAGCTAACAGTGTGCCTTCATGTGACATAGCATGTGAGATCTGGTTACCTCAAGGATTGTGTAGTGGGACGGAAAGTAAAAGAGGTTGAAAGGGAATATTTAGTAACGTCTCCTGAAATGTCTTAATTGGGCTTGTGTTCTAGCTTGGAAGAGCTGATGGTGGGGGACAGACTTTGGTGTGGCAGGGAATGCTATTGAAGGGACCCCACTGATTATGATTGCCTTGAAGTACCACTGGGAATGCCTAGTGAAACACTGGAACAGCAGGTTCACAACAAGCAAAGAGTGTTATCCTCGAAGGGAATGACCAAGTTATTGCCTTATTACTCTTGCTGCCGAGTGCTGTGCTATGGTGGTAAACAATGTAGTTGAGTAGGGCAAGAGGAAGGTGAAATAGGATGCAGACTTGGCTCAGCAAGTCGATCTGTAGACTGCTGTTCCCCAATAGCTGCTGGATCATTCGATGTGCCCCTTCCTGTTTTCAGCAAGGGAGACCATGTGTGTAGGGATTGCTGGGACCATGTAGTGACCTAGTCTGACCTGCTGTCAACTGCTCCATGTTCTTCTGAAGGCGATGGTGGGGATAACAGTACTTATCAGTTCCTTCTTCTCTTATGCACCACTAAGACAAGGTTTTGTGAGCTAACTTCTTTAGGAAACACTTTTTTCCTTTTAAGTTTCTGATTTTTGTTTTCTTGTAACATCCTTTGATGTGGTTTAGGGAGCTGTATGTGTGGTCAGAAAGAGAATTATGCTGTTCCTTTTTGACGTGTCTGTTTCAAGTCTCTTTTTATGCCCTCTTGGAAGTTTCTCTTTGTGCCTACTTGCACCCCTGCATTAAAGCAAGTAACTTTCTCTGTAGTGATTTCATCCTCCTCAATGAGGACAGGATAGATGATGTTAACAGCATAAAGAATGAAGCTGTAAAAGCAAAATCTGGGGCCTTCGCAGTTTTGTTTCCTTCTCCTTATTAGCACCAGAAATTAATTAGCATTGCTTCAGAAGCCACTTGGTTTATAAACTCCCATTGCTCTACCCAGCCCCCTCATGACCACCCCAGCTTTAATTCTGTAGCAACAGCTGCCATGCAAGGCTGTGAGTATTTGTCAGCCTGAAGTATTTCTTGCCTGAGACTTCAAAACTTGGTATGTATCTGAGAGTAGCTATCTGGCAAATAAAAGCTTCTTCCGAACCTTGTGTGACAGATTAGAAGAACACTACCAGAAAAAACCCCAGCGAACTCGTACAGCGAGATCAAATAATCTGTAGCTTTCAAATTGAGATTTTCATGGTTTGGTCAGGAAATCCATGTAGTCCTTGCATTTTGGATATGGTTTATTTTGGGCTTTGGAAATTCAAGATACCTTTTCTAGCCTGAATTAGTCTACACAAGGAAAAAATAAACCACAAACAAACAGTAAAAGCTCTTAGTGAGGTTTAGCTTCAAAGTTATCATATTGCAGCTTGTGCTGAGGGCTACCAATTACATGTCTGTGAGGCACAGAGATAAAACAAGTGTTTCATCAGCTCACCAACGACCTTGTACACACAGAGCCTTGTCATCCTGGGGCAGTGCTTATGGAAGAGTCTTTGGTTTGAACTTACACTGACCCAGTGCTAATCTGTCTGCCTGAAAGAGAAGAAACAGCTACTTGAAGACAATTCCCTCCCATTGGTGCCTGTAGACAGATGTGTGCAGTCAGCTGCTTTACAACCATCAGAAAAGCAAAACAACTAGTGGGGAAGCTAGATGGAGAAAGTTATCAGCTAACCTGATTGCTGTGTTAGCTGTGACAAAACCTTGCCAAAATAAGCTATGCCAAAAAGACGTCTTGAAATCTCTGGTGTGGAGAAAGCAGTTTTTACTTCTGCAAAAATCAGTTGTTTGTGGTAGTAAGACAACATGATACTGCCACAATTCCCTGAGTTAAATCTTTTGTAAGTGGTTTTCAAGGAATGGTAGTCTGTGTGCTTCCCACATGCACTTGTCTGTTTTAGATCTGGCCTCTTGAATGTTCTCAACAGGAATGTGGATTAAGCTCTGATACTATAGGTTAGTATTTTGAAGTCTTAGCTCTCAAATACCAAGCTGAGATAGGACATCAGCAGCCCTGAGTTCTACTTCCATGCTTAAATTTGAGGGAACATTGAAGGGATGTGCCAGGAGGTACTACACAGCACCTGGATTCTGCTCCTACATTTAAATGCTTCAGTATACTGTATTTTCACTGCTCAGGGTTTTCTGTATGTTATGATGATGAGAAAGAAATTTTCATCATCTCATGTAGGCATAAGGTGTGAATTCAGAGACATTTGGGTCTTAGCTGCTCTTCTCTTGTGCCAGAAGCTGGGCTGTGCAACCAGTGTGAGAGTCTGCAGGCTGCCACAGCGTGTGCACCAAGATCATTAGCACTGGATAAACTATACCAGGCACTTCACATGTCACATGTACAATAGGTAAACATCCACCTGGCATGTTTTGTGTTTTCTGATAGTAGTGTGGATGTTTTGATAGCACCCCTACATGTTGAGACCTGTGATTAAAAGCTACTTTTTTCAGCCCCACCCCAGGTTGCTTTTGTCAGTCAGAGCATTTCTCAGGTTTGAGGTTTCTCAGCCGTGGTGATTGTTGTTGTGGGGCTGGAAGAGGTTTCTCTGAACTTAGAGAAACGTGAATGGGTAATGCAGGTATTGCTTTGCTCTGCTGCCTCACACCTACAGCTTTGTAGAAGACCTCATCTTACTTTTTTCCTTTTAATCTGAAAAAATCTGAAATAAGCTGGTGTGGATGTTAGACATTGACTTGATTCTTCAGAGAAGCAGAAGCGCTAGAAAAGGAAGTTGTAAGAGGAATCATATACTGCAATAAAACAGTAAATGCCAAGGCACATGACTTCTCATGGAGCTTTGCCAGCACCAGCCCAACAGAAGATGCAGGGGAAGCAAGTGTGTGGTCTCTTACCAGCCTAGGCCAGGGCTTCCGGGCCTTTGTGATAAAGTTAAGATTTCCTTGTGTCAAAAGAGTGCTAATTAAAAGGACGTGAAATTTTGCTACTTGGAAAGCACTGATACGTTTAGCAGAAGAGACTCTCTGATGCTGCCCCTGCTTCTGTAGGAGAGAAGCATTTACTGAGGCTGTTGCAGGGACTTAGAGCAGCCAGTGACCCTATGGTGATAAGCAACAACATTGGAGCCTGGCTGTAGCACAGGCTGTGTCTACTGGAGCAGATGATGTGGAGCAGCACAGCAGATGGGCAGAGTGCAGTGCTTTCACTGTGCGTGCCCTGGGCATTTTCTCTGGACTGCTGTTTTATCATCTTCCAGAAAGGAGCTTCCAGGGATGATGTTGAGAGCTCCTCAGGATCATACCTGGCAGGGATCTCTCATGGACGTACAATTTCTCTTCCTGATGCCAAGCGTGGGGTTTTGTTCCTGGCTGTGGACCGGCACCAAACTGTCATCAAGCTGCAGCTCCTTCAGTCTGGCTCTAGGAAAATATAAATGCTTTAGCTACATCACTGCTGCTTCTACTACCTTTGTCTTAGGAGCAGCTTTCATGTAAGAAAGTAGATAACCTATGGTTAGGGAAATAATCTGAGATAGAAGTTAGTTTCTAATTACTTATCGTACAAATATATTTACTTGACAAGCTTATTTGTATAGCATGTGAATTTAAAAATACCTGGTTCCTTTTTCCCAGACCTGTCTTAGTTCAGTCCCAAGTACAGGAACAGGTCTTTTTTGCAGGTATGCTGTTCTGAGCATCATCTAATCGTACTTAATGCTCTTAGTTGCATCTTCTTAATCTGTTATGGAAAAATAACAGTCACTCGCATCCATGAGTTTTAGCAGGCTAATTTAATGCTGTAACACAAAAGACCTTTTTAGTAAGTGCAGAGATCCCCTGTGTGATTATTTTTTTACTTCAGCAATTAAAAAGGTAAGATTTACTGTAACTTGTTGATGACTAGAAGAAAATCTTACGGGACAAGTTTTGATTTGGTTCCTTTTTACCCCTTTATTTGGTAAATATGAGAATCTGAGCATTTAATTAACAAACATGAATGCATCTGAAACTCATGGTCATCTAGGCTCTACTTTTAGTGTGAAAAAAACTGTAGTCATTTCAGATGTCATAGTGTGGCAAGTGTTGTCAAAACAGACTACTCATGGGAGATCCTTCTGCAAAACTTGGTATAAAAATCTGTTTTATCTGGATTAAATGCTGCCTTTCACTGAAGATTGTGTGGATTTAAGAGGTGGTGGGCCATAGCCTCTAAAATTTTCATGTGCTTCATGCTTTGGAGAATAATACTTGTGTTCTAATGCAAAGGCTGGGTTTTTTTCCTCCTAGTCAGCTGTAATAATATAGTTGAAGTAACCTTTTTTCCCAACTGAAAAGTTCACTGACATTAATCAGTGAACTTTTTGAATTAATTAAATCAAATTAGCTCAGACTATCAGCCATTGTTAGATGACTGAGGTAACCACAAAAATACACTTTCTGGCAACATAAGCTGTTTCTAAACCATAGAGAAGTCTGATGGAAATGTTCATGGATATGTTGATTACTCAAGTGGGTCCTCTTCCCTTCTGTAGTGTGGTTTTGCTGCTGATGCAGGAGGTAGGGGAGAGAGATGTTCAGGTTCCTGGTTCAGAGTGAGGAATAATGACAAACCACTAAGCAGCATGCAGAAGAGGATCTTGAAACTGGACTTGCCTTGCGTTTTCAAGTGTTGGTGTTCCTCTACTCCACTGGCTGCTTGTGCAACAGACAGAAAAATGTTAGAGACTCAAACGTCACATAACAGAGCTGATTTTCAGACAAATTGTTTAATGTGTTAGCAGATGTCTTTTGCTGATATACAAAATCTGAAGGAATCCAGGGTGAACAAACATTCAAGAATATCCCCACCCCAGGGGGCATGGAGGGAAGTTGTGGGGTCAGTGTTTAGATAGCTATTTTGCACTCAGAGGAGAATTGGGTTTGAGTGCTCTAAGAATTTCCATATTGACCTCAACCATCAAGCAAGATGAAATTAAATTTTTAACTGTGTTTTTTAATTCCTGAAATGATAGGCTGAATAAATGAAAGTGTATTTATCTCAGCTGCATCCCTTAGGAAGCATTCAGATATCCTTTAGTATCGAGGGTTATGCTCTTGAATGAAACTTTGGTTGCAAAAATACTGCTGAGGGGAAAAACAGGAAAAAAAGTGAATTCCTTGCACTTTCACACTTCTGTTGAATGTGGCCTATGAGTGTCCACCACCTGCTCTGGTAAGGAACAGCAGTGAAAGCGGTGTCAGTGCCACATGGTTACTGTGGTCTGGCTGGCTTCTGCTTTCCAGTTACATTGCAACATTGCTCTGCCCTTTCCTTCCTGCTGTTACTCCTAGTTGAAGCTGTGGCTTCTGCAGCACAATGCAAGGTTTGCATTAATATCTATATGGGTCCCTCTTTCTCATTATCAACCTGCTTTGGTGCTTAAAACATGCATTTTAGCCCAACATTAGCATTCTGTGTGTAAAGCTTGGTTGTGCAGCGCAATGCCAACCCCAATAAAGTAGATGTTTTATTAAAACTGTTGAAATGTAGAGAGTTCAGTGGGATGTGACAGTGGATCACAGAGAAAGCATTTTTAAAAAAGATCTGCATTTTCTTGTGCAAGAAGTAGAGTCACAAGGTTATTACCAAACCAGAAAACAAAAACGATGGGCTTCATCTCTTCTCAAAAGTAACGCTTGAAAGAATGTTCTGAAACTGGAGGTGGCAGGATGGTTTTGCATGAAGGCAGACAAATATTTCAGTAACTTGCCAATGTTCTGCTAAATGTTTAAACACCTACATAACAGGTCAGTTCATCCTCGTGGTTGTATGACTGAATATTAAGATTACACGTGTGTTGCATCCTATTAGGAATTACATTTTTCTGGCCAAACTATTTATGATGGCTCCAATCTTGGGAATAATTCAGTATATTTTATATTAATCCTTTTTTCTCCTCCTACTGCTTGTGTGTGAATCAAAATAGTTTCTAATATGAAGTTCGTCACACTTTGCATGTTGTTTTGCTCAGCAGGTTGCATTTCATTCTGCTTATCTGTCCTAGAGGATCTGATGTCTGGTTCAAATTGAAATGAAAATAAATTGGATGGATTTTGAATGGAACATCTGGAGTTTCTGGATGTTGTGGATGTTGAATAAATGAGTTAGAGTCACCTTGACTATTTTTAATAAATGCAGACTGGGAGCATTTTAGTGACAGAATGAGAAGGAATTAAAGGCAAAAAGGAAGTAGAGTGATTTTCACTCGTAGAATCTGTTTTAAAATACTGTTTCACTTGGGATCAGTCTTCTAAAGAGTGTCAGTGACCAAAAGTAAAGGGGTAACTGAGGTGTAATGGAATTTGGTGGAGACAAAATGCAATGGAAGAAAAATCCCTAATATTGTTGTGAACTAACAGGTGGAGTAAGATGGGTGGAGGAGCCTCTCTTACTTTATTGGCTTGGCAGATACAGAAGGAATTAAATTGTTAAGCTTTAATAATTCAACTTCTTCAGTTCTGAAATATAAGTGTCAGTTTTTGTCCTTAGACTTTAATTTCACTGCTACTATAATGGATACCTGGCATCATTATAATGTTTTAATTAATTTCTGTTTGAAAGAACATAAATACAAAAGCTGATAACAATGAATAGCTCTGTCCTTTTACTTTCTTTGAAGATCTGTAACATCACTTTCCAATTTCATCTTTCACAAGGTTCGTTTTAATCTTGATGTTATAATTACAATTGATACTTGTTGTCATTACATATACATTTAACTTCACTCTCTTGTTACTTGTAGTCACTTTCAGGAGCTTCTGTTACCAGCATTGTTAAGAATTCTTTTGCCCTTCAACTGAAGCACGTTGCTATCCTCAAAAGAAAGGTGATACTTCTAAATATAGAAACCTAATTTAGATGTGGCTGTGACAACTAGTGATCCACTTCTTTTTCATTACAATGAGGAGGTATTTATTTCTAAACTCCACTGATACGTTACTGAAGTAATCTTGAAGGCAGAGGAGAAACTGCCAGTATGGAGGAAGGCATGGTTCTTGTAAACTTACTTCAGACTGAGAGATCTTCTATAACCAGGATCCCTCAGTTCCATCTCCCTAAACTGGATATGTGTTTTCTTCTGCTGTGATTACAGGCACTTAATTTCTGTTTAAATAAACTCAAAGCTGTGGATGTGTTTTTCCTTTATCCACTCTCCTGAGGGTCAGCAGGCTTACAGAGAAAGCCAGGTAGAAATCATTTATGGGGAAACTGTTTCAGAGGCTGAACAATGATTGGGAGACAGAAAAGAAGCCTTACTATGCAGCTGTGCCAGAGTGAGTTTTTTGATATGGAAAGGTAATTCTGCAGATAGAGCTTCTTTCTCAAAAAGTTCTTTTCTATTCTTTGGAGAATATCCCCACTAATTTTTTTTATAACAGAGAGATTTGGGTGGAGGGAGGGATAGTGGGGTATTTTTGCTTTTTATAGGCCAAATGGTTATGTGATTCACAGCTGGGATTTTTGACCAGAAATGGGTCATTCGTTTTGTAGATTCTCCTGAAGTAATTCGGTGTGTGGTGATGCTGCACTGTGACATACAGGGGTGTGAGAGAAGTGTCCTAGAGGTATAGCACTTGTACTGTTGTCATGCCCTATTTGTAGGCTTGGTCCGAAAGAGCTCTCTTTCAGAGGAAAATACAAACCTGTCAGCGAGACTTACTCTTTTATTCCCTCAATATCTACCTAAAGTAAAGCTGTTTCTTGTTACTTTGGGGATGGGGAAATAAAGTCCTTAAAATCATTTCACAGAAATGAGGATATAAAGAGCAAAGAGAGTTTTCAGTTTTAAACTTCTAACCACTGTTTGATTTATAACTTGAATAAGCACAGCTTGAGGATGTCTTAAACAGGAATAAAAAAAGAACTAAAAGTTTTGACCAGTCCTAGATTTGATGCTGTTATCTGATTTATTGATAGTTTTCTATCAGTTGGACCTGGCTTGTTGGGTCAAAAAAAGTGATTTAATGTTGCCAAAAATTAAACGGGATTAGGAGAATGAAAAAAACCCACCAAAACTGCAGGAGAGATACCAAATTGAAAGGCAAGACTCCCCAGTGTTCTTCCAGGGAATTAGGAAGTAAATCTGGATAGTGAGGATCTGTGACTATTAGAATGAAATTTGTGGGCTGCGACCATCTGAACTTGAGTGTGAGGATGAGTCCTGCTGCTAACCAGGGCTGAATTAAGTGGAGGTTTGAAGTTCCCTTAGACAAAAGGTTTAAAAAGTCAAGCAGCTGGTAAGTAGCTGCCGAGTAACTGTTAAGTATAGCAAAGGGGTTTAGCATGGGTCTTCTCTGAAGGCAAGGGGGCTTGAAGGATGGAAAAGGTAATGATCAAAGGAGTGATGGAGAAAGCCTGAAAAATGACAGGTTTAATAAAGAGGACTAAATATTGGATGCATGAAATCACTAATACAGTTCAACGGTGAAGGAAAAAAAGAGAGAACAGAAGCTCAAGATGCAACTGTTGATGAGGCTGGAATTTAAACTGGATCCAAGAATTAAGAGAAGGCTCATATGGCTGAGGAATTGCAGATTTCTTGGTGGAACTTTTGATGTTGCTGAATGAGAAGATAAGGAAGAGTGAGAAAGCTGAGAAAGATCCTGAAGGGATTTGAGTGGGAGTGAGAACGAAAGATTCCATCGTTAGCCTTTGTGATAGGATAACTGACAGCAAATTTTCTGCCATGGTGGATTACATGCTGCACTGGAGAAGCCAGAGTACTTTGTCTGATAAAGTTGAATTATGGTCCCTGGAGGAGAAAGCCCTAAGGAGATCAGTCTTGTAGCTAGGCTCTGCCCATGAGTACCTAATAAAACCGCCTTTAGAGAAGAAGACTGGTGTGGTGGCTGGGAATTTGTGTAAGGAATAAAGCTTTTATCAAACCGTGCGACTTCCAATCGTACTTCAGCTCTCAGGAGAGAGCTATTGGGTAAATCTTTGTTTGTGTCTCTGTGTGTGGAGAAGTTCCAGTGAGTTAAGACCCAGTACTAACTAAGAAAGAAAAAAAATCTCCAAAATGGTCAAAAAGGTAGTCAGGTATTGCAGGTATAGCTGCAGCTAGGGAGAGTCGTTCCCTGGATAATAAGATGCAATTACTAAGAAGCAACTGAAATTACGGAACATTGGGGATTGGAATGGACTTCAAACAATCATGTAGTCCAATCCCCCTGCCACAGCAGGATCACCTAGATCAAGTCACACAGGAACACATCCAGGAAGGTTTTAAATGTCTCCATTGAAGGAGACTCCACAATCACCCTGGACAGCCTGTTTCAGTGCTCTGTCACCCTCACTGTGAAGAAGTTCCTTCTGCTATTTATATGGAACCTCCTATGTTCCAGCTTGCACTCATTGCCCCTTGTCCTGTCACCAGATGACACTGACAAGAGCCTGGCTCCATCCTCCAAACACCCAACCCTCACATATTTATAGACATTAATGAGGTCACCTCTCTCCAAGGTCTCCTCTTCTCCAAGCTAAAGAGACCCAGCACCCTCAGCCCCTCCTCATGAGGGGGGTGCTCCACCTCCTTCATCATCTTCGTGGCTCTATGTTGTGTATACATATGGACAGCAAAATGGAGAAATCTGAGCTGCTGATAGAGATCAGGATATAAAACATCTGAGCATCAGAAACACAATAGAATACTCTTTTAATAATGGGACTGGATGTATTTAAAGCACTTTGTTCAGAAATAACTGAACAGAAGCAAAAGTTGTGCAGCAGTAATGATACGGTAGACTGAAAAAATAATGCATTGGTTTTAAAAAGCAGGCTGAAATCAGTTTGGCTCAAAATCTCTTTGGAGAATGATGACAGAAGCAGTAATGAATCTGTTACTAGCCCCAGGGTCAGTCTTGAGTAGGGACAGGAATCTCTCTAGTCTTGTTAGATAAATATTGCTTGTTATGAGGTGGTTTACGTTCCCAGGTAGAGATTAGAGAAGAAATGATAGGGGCCGAGATATTCCTGGATGTGATTGCTGGCAAGTTTCTTTCTTAAACTAGTCACTGACCCAACAGGAAATCAGTGTTGCTTCAGATTTTATTTTGCAAAGCAGTGAGGATATTCTAGAAAAATACGATTTTGAATTGAGCATTAGATTTCCCTTTATGCTTAATCAGCTGCTGAAAGAGCTGGTTTCACTCTTTCTGCCTCTCTCTAGCTTATCCTAGCAGTCATGCAGCCAAGGCGTGAGTTACATCAGCAAAGTGACTCCAGAGAGAATGAGTCACTTGGGGTGGGGAGGTGAGCTCTGCTCTGGTGGATCAGACTGCCAGAGGAGGTCAAGCCACTCCTTGGAGTTGCAGAGGTGTTCAAGACCTTCCCGTTCAGTGGCAGGTTGCAGTTAATAAGTTTAAGTGGCACTTAAAACTGCACCTTTAATAATGAGGACTTGATTGTATTCAAAATAAGTTGGAAAAATGTAATAAAATTGATTTGGAATTGAAGTTTTAGTTGCAAATTTAAATACGCAGAGCTCGTCACAAGGGTGAGGAGCCTGAGGACTCAAGTTCTTGAAGTCAGAAGTACGTAAAATTGGTCTGGAAACTGAATCACAAGTAAAGATGAGTTCTGATCTGCAGACCGCAATGAGTGAAGGCTCATCCTCAAAGTTCACAGCTCAGGATGTTTTTTGGGAGGGGGAAAGACTTAATTCAGCTTTCTTTGTTTCTAAAAGTTAATCTGATCTTGCAATTCTGGTAAAAACAAATAAAAAGAAGAGGCTTTTGTATGATAAGATGGGTAGGGACTAGCAATAAAAAACCATTTTTGCCTCCATTTTTAGTACAGATGAAGACAAATACAGAGGAAAGGGCAAGATGTATGATGAGAATATGAGAATGGAAACTGATAGAACCAGAAGGAACTTAAGGGTAATAAAATACTTAGACCAAGAGAAGTTTCCATCTCAGAATTAGGAAAGAATTAGTGCTGATTGTAACTTATTTTAGCTAATGTTTCCTTCAGGGTGGTAACAGTGACTGGAGAAAGCAGAGCCAACATAAAGAGGGAGAACGGAAGAACTATGCAAGCAGTTTAAAACTATCAGTCTGTCCTCACCATAGGTAAAGCTTTGGTAAGCCTTGGGGACACAAAATAAAATTAAGTAAAATACCATATACGTACTTCCAAGAGCCAATTTTAGTGACCAAATACCTATCTTCCAGAAGAATTGATTTTTCTAGAGAAGGAAGGCTAGCCTGTGGCCTTCAGGTCTGGCATGATCTGTCACAACCTTTCCCAAGGTCTACAGGTAAATTTTCCCATCAGTGGGAATGTGGAGGCTGGGGTTATCATTGGTGGGGGGAAAACAGTGCCTCGCATCTCTTGAGAGTGCCAGGCAGTGGGGTTTGGGACTCTTTCTTTTTCCCAGTGGTTCCAAAAGGACCATTGGTATGTAGCTATTGAGAGAAGCCCTGAAACAGGTGATGTTGGTCAGAGAAGCTGTGCAGTGAGGCAGATGGCATAATAAAAAAGATTTAACTATAACATTAATTTGAGCGTGTCTTGCTAAATGCTGTTTTATTTGGGAGTGATAAGTCACCTTGTAGACACTCTAGAATCATAAGACTGGAAAAAAACCTTGAGATCATCTAGTCTAAATTAAGGCCATTAAAATTTGTTGTGTCTGCCATAGAGATTAAGATATTACTCCTTGCAGCATCCTGTTTTTGTAGCTGTAGACACACCCAGGCCTGTTAGCCTTTCCCTGTCTCTCCAGTGTGTATTCTTGGTATTTTACAAAACTGGGAGCGTTTTGTTGCTCTCTTCTGAACACATACCTGCCCTGAAGAACAATATCAGAATCTCCACTCAGTTTGTACTACTCAGCTGAGGCACTGAATGCTGAACACAGATTGTACTGACATTCATAGATCCCAGTACTGCATTTGAATTTTTACAGCGTAGCGGTTGATAAATTAAACCTAACTCCCCTCTTTTCTCTTTGGAGTTTCTCCTTAGCTAATTGTTTACATTCCTAAGTTCTGCTGATGACCTCTGCCTATGTTCAGTGTTTTGCATGGAATCTTTTTTTTTTCCCTTAGCCCATTTGTCCAGTTTGTCTTTCTGTTGTTGAGGATAATTTGTAGTCCCACCAGGCTGGTTGTTTGTCAGTTTAAGAGATGTTGCCTCTTTGTCACTTCAATCTTCAAAACGGATAAGAAGGAGGGCCCAAGTAACTATAGATCAGTCTCGGTCAGCCTCACCTCCATCCCAGGAAAGGTGA
>VXBP01009546.1:159801-308684 GCA_013400115.1 Rhinopomastus cyanomelas | reverse complement strand
TTCCAACCTTGGTAATACTGTGATACTGTGATTACTATTCGTATTAAATATGGCAAAGGACTGAGGCTTTCTGTGCCTTGCTCTTGTCTCTCCCACTGTTTACAGACTGTGCTTAATCACAACATTAAACTTTTATTCTTTCAAGGCTTTATAATTTGAGTAAAATTTCTTATCTTTGCTTGTAGCTATTCTGCATTTTAAATTTCTATGCAGAATTATTCCAAAGCACTGACTAGGGCAAACTGGTAGAATATCCTGTGAGTTTGTACTGTGGGATCTGGGCTTCTGAGGAGCCAAACCCAAACTTAAATCCTTGAAAGAGAATTGCTGTTTACTTTTCAATGTGCTCGTTGCCTTTTTGTAGAAAAATTACGTTACCATAGCATTTCAGGTTAATTAAGAATAGAGAGACTAAGCAGAGGCAGTGTGTTTGTTCAGATGGTTTTACAGCCAGTTTTCAATCTTGGAAAGTGAAAGGTTTTATTTTCAATGTGGTACTTTTAGTATAAATAAATCTCTTTTTAATTGCTGAGTGGAAGTTGTGCTCACTCAGTGTTTTTCTTAGAAAGAAACCAAAGACTTGAAAGAAGAAAATAACTCCCAGCCTGTTTAATTGTAAATGAAATAATGGGTGCAATCATGATCAGCACAAGCAGGGGAGCAGGTTACTGTCTGCTTTGAAACTCACAGAACCCAACAAGTCGTTGTTAGTGTCTCTGAGATGTGGCAACTCGAAGGAGGTAGCAGTAAGACAGGGGGCTAGTGCTGCATCTCTGAGCAGGCCACTCTCTGGAACTACCTGGGCTTTCATACAGGGTAAGGACATGCTACAACCTGCCTTTGCCTCTGTATTGACACTTAAGTGTCATTTGCAGAGAACTGAATTTAAAATAATGTTGAACAACAAAGACTGAAACACCTTTCATCTCAATTCAAGTGTTTAATTCTTGTGCATGGTGCTTCATTGGTTTCTCCCTTTCTAGTCCTGTGTCAGTTTCATAGCCTGATGTTAGATGTGCTAGGGGAAATCCCATGGGACAGGGTACTGGCAGGTAAAGGAGCTCAGGGTAGCTGGTTAACATTCAAAGACCACTTTCTTAAAGCACAAGAAGAGAGCATTCCAAAAGGAAAGAAGTCAAGGAAAGGAGCCAAAAGACCTGTGTGGTTAAACAGGGAGGTGCTGAGCAAACTGAAGAAGAAGAAAGTCTACAGGTCATGGAAGGAGAGGATGGTCACTTGGGGTGATTATAAGGCTCTGGTGAGAGCATGTAGGGATGCAACTAGAACAGCCAAGGCCTCCTTGGGATTAAACCTTGCAAGAGAGGTCAAGGGCACCAAAAAGAGCTTCTTCAAATACATTGTAGGTAAAACTAAAACTAGAGGCAATGTAGGCCCCCTGCTGAATGAGGTGGGTGCCCTGGAGACAGAAGATACAGAGAAAGCAGAGATACTGAACACCTTCTTTTCCCCTGTCTGTACTTCTGGGGGCTGTCTTGATATTAAGCCCCAGACGGCTGAGACTCTAGAGGAAGTGGAAGCAGGAGAGCAGGCTGCCTTGGTCGATGAGGACTAGGTTAGGGATAAGTTGATCAAACTGGATGTACATAAAGCCATGGGCTGGGATGGAATGCACCCACGTGCACTAAGGGAGATGGTGGAAGTCATTGCTAGGCCACTCTCCATAATCTTTTCTAAGTCATTGGGATCAGGAGAGGTGCCTAGAGACTGGAGGATAGCAAATGTCACTCCAATCTTCAGAAAGGGTAAGGAGCACCCAGGTGAGGTCAGCCTCACCTCCGCCCCAGGAAAGGCGATGGAACAATTTGTTCTAGAGGCTGTCTCCAGGCACATCAAGGACAGGAGGGTCATATGGGACAGTCAGCAGGGCTTTACAAAGGGAAAGTCATNGCCAACAGCATCCTGGGGAGGATGAGAAAGGGGGTGGTTCTTCTCCCCCTCTACTCTGCCCTGGTGAGACCACACCTGGAGTATTGTGTCCAGTTGTGGGCCCCTCAATTCAAGAGGGATGTGGAGCTGCTGGAGGGAGTCGATCATAGGGCAATGAGGATGATGAAGGAAGTGGAGCACCTCCCTTCTGAGGAGAGGCTGAGGGAGCTGGGTCTCTCTAGCTTTTAGAAGAGGAGACTGAGGGGTGACCTCATTAATATCTGTAAATATGTGAAGGGTGGGTGTTGGGAGGATGGAGCCAGGCTCTTCTCAATGTCATCTAGTGACAGGACGAGGAGCAATGGTTGTAAGCTGGAGCATAGGAGGTTCCGCATAAACTTCTTGCCAGTGAGGGTGACAGAGCACTGGAACAGGCTGCCCAGGGAGGTTGTGGGTCTCCTTCACTGGAGAGGTTTGAGACCCCCCTGGACATGTTCCTGTGTGATTTGGTATAGGTGATCCTGCTGTGGCAGGGGGGTTGGACTAGATGATCTTTTGAGGTCCCTTCCAGTCCCTAATGATTCTATGGTCTTCCTCTGTTCTTCTCCAGCCCAGCCTGGTACTTCTTCACATAAACACTGTTTTTGCAAAATCATTCAAAAGTTGGTTTCAGAGAATTGTTTAGGCTGAAAAAGACCTTCAAGAATGAGTCCAGGCACTGACCCACCTCTACCAAGACTCAACTCTGTCTCTAAGCTTTGGATCTCCACAACCATGAAACATGTCCAGGGATGGCAATTCAACCCCCTCCCCAGGCAGCCCGTTCCAAGCCCTGAGGACCGTTTCCATGAAGAAATTTTTCCTAATGCCTAACTTAAGCCTACCCTGACACCACAACTTGAGGCCATTTCTTCTTGTGCTATTACTTGTGGGAAGAGACCAACCCCCACCTCTCTGCAGTCTCCTTTCAGGTAGTTATATGCAGTGAGAAGGTCTGCCCTCAGCATCCTTTTCTTCAAACTAACCAGCCCCAGCACCCTTGGCCGCGCCTCATGCTTTTCTGTCTTCTTAATGGTGTTTTAAGATGATCTTGTGTAAGTCTGTAATTATATGGAGGGCAGGAAGATGTGGGGGAATTGCCAGAAAAGAAATGTGGTGGCAAATCACCAGTAGTCTTCAGTGCTGCATGGCTGTTTGGCGTGGATTTGGTTTATGGTAGCAGCTGAAAGGGCAAACAGACATTTCTGGTAAAGTCTTAGTTAATCTATTAACTTAGATTTTAGAACACTGTTTTTTGGACAGCTCAGATTTTTGCAGTAGATGAAGAACCTTTGTAACAGAAGCTGGGACCTTGAGACCTCATTTCAGACAGTGCCTTTCTATGCTGCTGCTTGCTGCAGAAGGTTGTGGCTGTCCTTACAGTAGTGGAAATGACATAACTCAATTGTTAGTGCTGTTGCTGCTGTGTCAGGCTGGGCACTGTCAGAAAACACTGGGCTGTGATTCTGCTTAGTGTGTTAGTAGGGTTATTTAAAGGTATTGAAGGCTAAAGAAAACAAACCATTCAAAATAGGTGGGCGTAAGAGAAGGTAACCTTCTGCTGATAAAATCTTTGGGACCAAAATTTTCTCAAGGCTTTGGAATAGCAGTAGCTGCATTGCTGAAGAGTTCCCTCTCTCTGGAAGACTCTGGGTATCCACTGTGTTTTTTTGTTACAAAGCCTTGATGACTCTGCCTTTGTGCTTTGTGTTGGCTCTGGAGTAATTGTTTTACATTCCCTCAGGTTTCTCATTCACATGAGCTGAAAGTTTGAGCATTGCAGTAGGTACTGAGCACATGAAAATCCAGATATGAAACTGGATGTTTGTATAGGTCTGGAGCTTAAGTAACTGGTATAGTGATGGGCTTGGGACAGCTGGTTGGACTTAACAGTTCCAGTCTCCACAGTCTTGCTGTTGGTTTTATGGACTATTAATACAAGAGTGTGGTCTTTACCAAGCGATTATTGTCTTTCAGAGCTGTTTCTGAACTTTACTCTTCTCTCAGCATGTTTTTCAAAATGAACCATAGAATCATTATGGCAGGAAAGAAGCTCTAGTATCATCAAGTCCAGCCTTCAACCCAACATCTTCATCACCCCTAGACCCCATGGCCTCAAGTGCTCTAGCTACTTGTTTTTTAAATGCCTCCAGAGACAGTGATTCCACCACCTCCATGGGCAGCCTGTTCCAGTGCCCAGCTACTCTCTCAGTAAATAACTTCTTCCTAGATCCAATCTAAACCTTCCCTGATGCAGCTTGAGGGCCTTTCCTCTCATTCTACCATTAGCAATTTGGCAGAAGAGACCAGCACTAGCCTCCCTACAACTTCCTTTTAGGTAGCTGTAGAGAGCAATAAGGTCATCCATACTTCTTTTCATGCTCTTGTTCTTAGCCTGTTTTTTCTTACTTGTGTGAAGTCTTATTTTTTTCCACAGAAATGAAAAACAAGGTGGGGAATGGTCAGCACCTACTGAAAGCAAGAACTTGTTCATAATATTCAGGGTCTGTTATTCTGTGGATTAGGTGATACAGGAGAAACTGACATGTATTTATGACTGTTTGTTTTTCTTCAGGTGCGAGAAGATGTGTTGAACTCCTTGAATAACAACTTTCTTCAAACACTAAACCAAGCGTGGAATGATCATCAAACAGCAATGGTGATGATTAGAGACATTCTGATGTATATGGTGGGTACTGTGCTGTTTCACACATCTATCTTCAGGCACTAAACTGCCTTTTGGCAAAGTTAAATGAAAGAGCTGGAGGAGTAAGAAGCAAGGATGCTCACCAGCCTTCTTCTGCATGCAAGACTTGCTACAGACCAGAAACATGACACATCATAATTGACTGCTTCTTTCAGGTTACCTCGTCATCACTTACAAAATGCTTTAAAAATGGATGAATTTCACAATTCTCAAAGGAATAAGCTGGTCAGACCCATCCTGGTGGGTAAAACCTGCTACCTGCAGGTTTTAGTTCATGTAGGGGTAGTTTCTTGCTGTGCAAAGCGTGATGGTGTAAAGCCTCCTCAAACTTCCCCTGTGTTTCTGTGTAGCCAAAAGGTCTTAACCTCAAAAAGAGGAGAAATGTGTGGTAAGGCACTGAGTTTTTTACGTTAAATCTTTTTATTGCACAGTATCCCACTGAAGCTGGTACTTGATGCAATAGTAGACAGTGTAGGACAGATAGTGGTAGCACTTAGGGTTTTTTTGTCAAGCAAGATGATGAGCTGAGATTGTGCTGTATCTGCTGAGCACCTGGAACTGAGATCTTAATAAGTTATAGGTCTCATGCTGTGAAATGGAACCTGCTTGTCTGAGCAGTGAAGAAATCCTGCTTGGCTAATAAACTACTAAAATATAAAATGTGTATGGTAGCCTGGTAGCTTGTCTTCTAGATTGGGTTTTGTGTGTTGTTACAATACTTTGCAACTAGAATGTTTGTTTGCAGTTTATGGCAGAACCTCTTCCACAAGACACTCATAAAACTTCCCTTAGAATTAAATTTTTTTGAAAACTCTGTTGTTACCTTGTCTCTTGGGTGACAGCTGCTGTTTGGTAAAAGTCTACTTGGTTTCTGGTCTGTTGTATAACCTCCTAGCATGAGGTTTTGCAAGCAGCCGTTGCACAATAAAGGCAAACGTAATTTTCTTAAGATATTCCAGTTTCTCCAGTTGAATGTCAAGCTGTATTTTATAGCACATGTGCAGGAGCTCTCCTCCTTTTGTGTTCTGCATTTAGGCTGTGGTAATTGGTGCCAGGAGAGACGTGATACTCTGTAAATCCATGGCACTGTGTGCGGCAAGGTACCAAAGCAGTGAAGTCATGTCCTAAGTAGCGTCTTCACTAAGTTGAGTCATGTCCTTAGACATGTTGGAGGAGCAAAGTCTTGGGGTGCAGTTGGGCAGGTATGACATTCACTCTCAGGGCTGCAGGGTAGGTACTGTAGGCTGCAAGCAGTTACGGTAGGTTTATGTACCTACAGTAGGTTTTATCTAGCTGTTCTGTGGACCAGAAGCAGGGCAGGTGCAGATGTTGGGTCTCCTAGCCTCGTGAGCCCAAGTATTCTCAGAACATCTGGATGCTGGATGTTGTATTATCCCTCCTTTACTGCTTCAAGCAATGTTAGATATGCAGGCACAGTGGTCACACACTGACTGTGTTAGAGGCAGCTAGGCAGTGCCAGAGGTGACTTCTGGAGTACTGCTGGGTATTTCACGGAGGAAAGAGCATTCCAGCCTTATCTGTGCCCTGAACACTGCCGTATCTTGATTTAGAGCAGCACTGGCACATCAGCTATGTGAGGTTTGACCTCAGGGCACAGGACTGTTGCTGCTCGTGGCTCACACATAAGGTAGTAGGGAGAACCGTGTTTATTTTCAGAACCAAGATCAAAGACGCCGGCTATAAATAAACAGCGGTGTCCGAAGGCCACATGGCCCAGGTAGTGGATCTCTGCAGAGCTGGGCGAAGTGTGGCCACTGCTATTTCACCTAACTACTCCACAGAATAAGCAGCACTGTTGTTAGGAATAATTGCTGTCTGAAACTCCACCCTGATCTCCTGAGAGTTCCTCTCACCCCTAAGCACCTGCTGCTCCTCCTTCCTGTGGGAAGCAGTTGCTGTTGAGCAGCGTGTAGCTGTGTCAGTCAAACCTGTTCCCAAATGGGCCTTCCAGTCTTGTAGATTAGCCTTTTTATAAGGTTGAGTTCCTATTTACTTCCAGTAAGTGATCTGTTTGCAGTGGTGAGCAACTCAGCAGTGTCAAACATAACTGCTATTCCAGTGCGGTGCTGCGGAGTGGTCTGGCTGCTGAGGATACATTGCTGGGACACCAAGCATTATTTTTGGTGCAGCTGGGATTTCATTTCATCATGGCACTGCTAAACAGTGCCCCAGCAGAAGCTGCAACGATGAGTCATGACCATGGCTTTAATCCATGGTGATACCCTGCTGCCTGTCTTCCAGAGGCCTGAACCTTCTTTGGAAATAATACCAGATACACTTTTCTCCTCAAGTTACTTAGTAGACTAGACACTGCTTTTACATTTTGATCTCTTTGCAAGTGTATTTTAAGCTTGTCTTACTTGAGAATCACATTTCCTAATGGATACTGATGAATACACTCATTTTCTGCCTGCTCCTAGCTTTTGTTTTGGGACAGTTCATGGAATCGTGGTTGGTTCAGTTGTGAGAGAGGAGACAAAATTAAGGAGACAAATCTTTGGGGTATTTCTATGGGTAACAGTAAGTAGCTGGAGGTCTTTCACTCAGTTCCACGTGACAGTTATGGGCTGCACGTCCTTGGAATATTGTTAGAGGATGAGCCCATATTTGTGAACAGGTGCTACAGGGCTAGTGAGTAGATCAGGAGGGTGATGCTTCTTGTAGGCTGAGATGATGTAGGGAGATAAATTTAAACCCATATCAGAACATAATTTATTCTTCATTCTCTCCCTCTTTTAGTTTGGCTGAAGGTTTGTATCCATCTGATCTTACTGAAACATAAAACGGTTCTGAGATATTTGCTCAAATCGAGTGAAGGTGACTGTTTTCTTGGTGGTAGTCCATCACAGATCCTTATGTACAATCTTGCAGAACCAACCCACGAACACTTCAATGACTGTTCTCATTTCAGCTTTACTGTTTTTTTCCATTCATTTGATGATGCTATTTGGGGAAATTTCACAGAATATTGAGAGGGAAGAATTATTGGTAGAAAGATGTATTGGAAATGGGAAAAAGTCAATTTATTTCCTTGAAGAACAGCAAGAGGTAGATAGAAGGAGTCATAAATGCTGTGCCTACACTTAGACAAAGTAGATTTTCTATATAAATGAAGCTTTGGAAAATGAGAGCCATATGTAATTTCTTTTTATGAGGAGAGAAGATTGATATGTTTATTTCTGCACAGTGCAACACGGGTGTCCCCAAGTGAGAAATGTTACTACCATGTGTATCTTGGTTGTAGGACCGTGTGTACGTGCAACAAAACAATGTGGAGAACGTCTACAATTTGGGCCTGATTATTTTCCGAGACCAGGTCGTGCGCTATGGCTGCATCCGGGATCACCTACGTCAGACTCTGCTTGACATGATTGCAAGGGAGAGGAAAGGAGAAGTCGTAGACAGGTGAGACATTTGTGTGTGTGAGTACTACTGGTTAATTTTTAAGACCTGGTTGAGCTCATGTACCAATAGATCACTACTTAAAGCTGCTTTTCCAACTGTGAGTATAATTTCAGAAGGAACTTCTTCACAGTGAGGGTAACACAGCACTGGAACAGGCTGCTTGGGAGGGTTGTGGAGTCTCCTTCTCTGGAGATGTTTAAAACCCACCTGGATATGTTCCTGTGCAACTTGGTCTAAGTGATCCTGCTGTGGCAGGGGGATTGGACTAGATGATCTTTCGAGGTCCCTTCCAGTCCCTACTGATTCTGTGATGTGGGATAATAGTTCTCTGTCCATTAAGGTTTAGCATAATGCTAAATGGGGAAGCTCATGAATTTATTTATTATATTTAGCTTGTGATCTTTAATAAAGTGTTTGTTAAATCTTTCCATTGCTGCCTTGTTCCAGAGCATTTGGTTATAAAGCAGAGTTTTGACATTTCTCTGCTTCTTGCTACCCAATATTTTCTCTGCACTGAGAGATGCTTCAATACTCTTGTACCTTTTAAAGTTATTATTATCACTGAAGTTTTTTCATTCTATTTCTCGATCCATTCGTCTCTGGAAGCTCAGCAGCATCTCAGCTTTTAATCTGTTCCTTGTGTTCTCCAGCCAACCTAATAGATGTGGAGTTCACCTCAGATTCACAAGATTTTCTTGCACATCTCCCATTCCAGAGCAGCTGCTGGGTGTGGACATGAGCTCTGTGACTGAGATTGCCCAACATGCAGGTTCTGAAGAGAAAAAAATACTCCCTGGCCACAGCTGTGTGTTGTCCTCTGCTGCTGGAAAGCGGGATTTTTAATCTGGACACAGTTCTTTTGTTTTCAGGCTTTATCAGTGTGTTTCTGTGCCTAACCAAACACTCCATTTGTGGATACATTTACATCTTCATTTTGTGGTGTTGTTTTTCTTAATAAAAACAGCAAGTAACCAAACAATGAACCCCAAACTTTACACACCAGCTTCCCTCGCTGCAGTTGTTTTGAACTGGTGAACTCCAACCCATGGCTGCAGGTTTCAGTATTTTTTGAAGCGGTTTTTTTTGTTAATTTACTGAACACTGAAATATTCCTGATAGTTTTCTGAGCTGGTAGAACTTGAGACCTGCTTCCTTATTGTATTTAAAACATGAAATTGACATTACCAGCTCCTTAATTTAGTATTAAACCAAACAGTTGCTCCTGTATCCTCCTTGAAAATGCTATGGCGCATCAGACAGACTTGAGATGGAATTTTTATAACTATTTTATTTAAGCTGATGTTCTGTTCTTGTTCTGTTACTCGATGTCTTCCAAGCCTGTAGATTTCTCAAGTTGTTAACAACTTACTTTTTGGCAGAGGCGCAATAAGAAACGCTTGCCAGATGTTAATGATTCTAGGTCTTGAAGGAAGGTCAGTCTACGAGGAAGACTTTGAGGCTCCGTTTTTGGAGATGTCTGCAGAATTTTTTCAGGTACAGCAATGGTTGAAAGAGTGGAATTGTCAGGTGTGGGTGTGTTTGCATTGCTGTCTGTTTGATGAGCATGTCTGTACAATACAAAAAAAGAGGGAAAAGAACTAACTGCATAATAAATTCTGTGGAATTACCAGAATGAATCTAGTTTTGGGCTGTGAGTGCAAATAACAGAAGGTTGTGATCGTGCTCATCTTGTGCCTGCGGCGGGATATTTCATGCAACTTACCTGTCCCTGCATTGCAGCCAGAGTCTTTTTGAAATACCAGTGGCCTATCAAACTGCCTTGGAGGACATTTTGTTTCCTTCGTAGTGCCTACATTTGAGGTGTTTTTTGTGAGACAGTTTCAGGAGACAAAGCCAGGTGAATGGTTGAGTGCAGTCACGTTCATCCAGTTTTGGAAACAGAGCAGTTGTAAAAGCATATTAAAATACATTTATTTCAGACAATTTCTTAGCCTCCTGATGAGCCTGTCTTATCCTGTGACCTTCACATAGCTTTGAAAATCAGAATCATACATTGCGCAGACATTTAAAAGTCACTGCATCCTGGATTTGGTTGGTGCTACATAAAATTAAGAAGACAAACAGCTTCTCATCCAAAAGACTCTGCTGACCACTATGGATAAATCCAGTTGGATGTGAAACAGTCTTCTTAATGTTGTCCCTAAATAGAATGAGAGCCATTGATCCTCACAGTTCATAGATATGTCCTAAACTGGTATTTAAAAGGAATTTTTGCCTCTTCTCTCTCCCCATCCTCCTGCATTTTGTGGACCCGTGGCTAAAACTAGTTGGTAACTGGAAACTAGGTTGGGTTGGATTGGTTTAATATGAAAAATAATGTTTGTGTTGCGTGTGTGTGTGTGTGGAACACAATTAGCTTAATAGAGCTTTTATCTGCAATAACCAGTACATTTCCTTTGAAAGAAAAGTCTGAAGTACTAATTTGTGTTAATCACAGATGGAAAGCCAGAAATTTTTAGCTGAAAACAGCGCATCTGTGTATATAAAGAAAGTAGAAGCTAGAATAAATGAAGAAATAGAACGAGTGATGCACTGTCTGGATAAATCAACAGAAGAACCGATTGTGAAGGTTGTGGAGAGGGAGCTTATTTCCAAGCATATGAAAACCATCGTGGAAATGGAGAACTCTGGGCTGGTTCATATGCTGAAAAACGGGAAGACAGAAGGTAAGGCTGCTGTTCATTGGTTTTAAACATGGAATAAGTCAAACTTAACCCTTGTGCAACTGCAAAAACACTTTGGTGGCTGTTTGGCCACCATGTCAGACTGCTATTTTAGAGATGACAAGAAGGCTCTCAAAACAAGGCCTGCAGAACCTGGGAAAAAGGGGGAAAAAAGTGAAGTTGTCTGATTTGAAGGGATAAGCAGCAGCGTACCAAAGCAGCTGAACAAGAAGAGCTTTGGCTTGACACTGTTTTTCCTGAGAGAGGTTAATGTGGGACAGAAGGACTGAATGAAAGTTCCTGTGGAAAGAAATAGAACATAAGTTTCTCAAGCAGCATAATGAAGAGAGTGATTGTAGTGTCTATATTTAGAAATCCTGCTAAAGCCAGGCAAGTGGGGAACAGCAGCCTGGCTGCTCAGATTAATGGCCTTTGTTCCTCAAACCAGCTTCACAATTACAATTTCTTAACTTGTATGTGAAGAGAATTGCTGTGTTGAAAAGGAAAGTGATGATACTGTACTTCACAGCTTGTTTCTCTAACACCCAGTTAATAAAACGAGTTAAGCCCAGTTACCCCTCCAGGCTGAGGGTACAAGGGTACTGAAGGATATTGATATTATACAACAATAAGTTTAACTTTTATAGGGTTGGGTTTGACTTAAATACTGGAGAGGAGGAAGCATTTGCTGCTGGGTGAAGATAAGATTTCACATAAATGGATGTGGCCCTTCTATAGAAAGCCACTTCTCATGATTTTAGGTGGGTAAAACGAGGTGTAAAATTATGTTCCTGAATTTAAGACAAATACGGTTTTTACCAGTTTTTGCCCTTAGTGCAGAAGCAGCCCTCTCACTAGTGTTGTTGCAATTGCTGTAACTCAGATTTTGCTTAACTTCCAATACAATACTTGATTTGGGGGTGATAAAATACACCTGGAAAACAATCTTAGTGAAGCTTTAAGCACTCATGGCTCCAGTGACTGACCTTATTTCTCTTCCGCTTTATGAATGAATTTCACAAGTGTAAAAGATGAAGAGCATCCTGCATGTCATTTCTTTCTCATTTGCAGACCTTGCTTGCATGTACAAGTTGTTTAGCCGTGTGCCAAATGGTCTGAAGACAATGTGTGAGTGCATGAGCTCATACCTGAGAGAGCAAGGCAAAGCACTAGTTTCTGAAGAGGGAGAAGGGAAGAATCCAGTCGACTACATTCAGGTAGTTCTTTATTTTAACTCCCGTTTCTCTGGTATTTCATTCAGCAGCAGACAGACTAATTATCCAGCTGCCAGGACCTTTTTGGATTATGCTGAACAATATTTGTCTCCAAAGTGACTCTGCTGGCAAATAGCTTTGTATTGTTTTCTTTGCTTAGTTTAATGTTAGTGATTGTAGGGTTCATTGGTGTATTTTTATAGTGGAAACGTGTTTCCACTTGATGTGAAATGGATGTTCACGGTTTGTACCTTTAATACTTTGTAGTTGAAGTGCTGGTCTTTGAGAACCACTGAATGTTGTGTGTCTGTGTCCCTGCTCTTCTGTTTAAAATCAGTAACTTTGCTAGGACTGGTTACTATTAGAAGCCATTTGAGTCTAAAAATGTTTTTGGTTGGATTTTTCGCTTTCTGGCAATGCTGAAGTGAATTTCTTACCAAGCACAGACAAGAACCACCTCTCCAAGGACTGTTAAAAACTCAAGAGACTGCCCTTTGAAATAATGTTTAATGATCAAGGGCTGTTATGGGTTTTACTGTGGGAAGTAAGTGTCTAGACTTCTTTGAAGTAGTTTTTGGGTTTTTTTTAATCCTATGGGGCTTAAAAAGGTATCATAAATATTTAACTGAGAGTGTTAAAAACTTAATTACAAAGATCATAGAAGCATAGATGCTATTGATGATTTCTGCCGCAAAGGCATATCACATCATGAAGGCAAGAAGACTCTGTCAGAGTTAATATCTTAGGATGTACCCCAGCCATCTCATGAATGTGTCCTAGGGAAGGGGTTGGTATTTAACCACTGCTAAACTCCTAAACTGGTTTGTCCTCCACTCTGATTGACAGAAAATTACCTGAGGAACCACCTCACTCATCTCAGCCATGTTCATCTTATCTTTCAAGGACTTAATTAGCACTAAAAAAGCCAAACAAGGAGAAAAACTTCATCATGGTCCAGCACAACAACATGGTTCTGCAACACCAAACCCCCAGCAGAATTGTTGGAATGATTACAAAAGCATTGCCAGGGGGATTAGGCTTAAAACTCTTTTTTATAAGGAACTGGAAGGGATGTTGCTGTGCTGTTGTAATTTTGAGGTGCTAGCATTTTCTCGTGTATTTGCTCCTGGTGAGGAGACATAAGCTAGCCTTGGTAAAGAGAGAGGGAGAGTAGGTAGGATTTACTTTGCGTATAGAATCTCTAATGCGTGTTAATTAGGCCATTCCTTTCAGTGAGGTGGTGAGTTCCTGAGAAATGTTACTACTAATTTGAGTAATTCTTGAACGGCTTCCTTAAGTAACCACAGATAAATAATTTCTTAAGGAACCAAGAACTTAAAGATTATTTATCACAGTATTACCAAGGTTGGAAGAGACCTCATAGATTATCAAGTCCAACCTGTTACCACAGAGCTCAAGGCTAGACCATGGCACCAAGTGTTTAACCCAAACAGCTTTTGTGGGTGGATGTTATCCATGATAAATTTAAGTTTTGAAATTTTCTCTCCCTCGCCAAATTCTCTCTTCGTTCTGTGAGAGATCTTACACTGAGTATCTAACACTGTGAGTATCACAGACACACAGCGAAGTGCTCAGGTGATTTCAAGGTACTTCCCCTCAGTTTTACCGCTGGGGAAAGATGGTGCAAACCCTAAGTGATGATGTTAAGAAGCTAAGGATTTAGCTCAGAGGTTGGGTTCAGCCTGCAAACTTCACACTGATAACTGGAGAGCTCTTGCTTGTGTCTGACTTGGATAAGTATAGTTAACCAGCTTGTGTAACAAGGGTGATTAAAAACCCTGCATCTTCGAGTAGCCTCTTGTAGCAATCTGCACCAGTAATTCCAACCATTCATCTGAAAATTGCCTCTACAAGAGAGGTAAGGCAGCTATTATAGATACTTAAAAATGAAAATCCAGATGCCAACAATGCCAAGCTTTGCAGAATCTTTGTGGTCTTCTCTGTGACTTCAATTATTCCTATTCACAGCTTCAAATTGGTGAAAATGTTTGTGTTTCTTTTTCACAGGGCTTACTGGATTTGAAGAGTAGGTTTGACCGCTTTCTTCAGGAATCCTTCAATAATGATCGACTCTTCAAACAGACTATTGCGGGTGACTTCGAGTACTTCCTCAACCTCAACTCTAGGTCTCCAGAGTACCTCTCATTATTTATTGATGATAAGCTGAAAAAAGGAGTCAAGGGAGTAAGTACAAATTACGCTGATAGAAATATAAGGCACAATATAACATCTCAAGTCGTGTGGCTACTGTTAGACTGTAATCCTTGCTGTGAATTAAGTATTGAGTTTGTATAAGACACTTGTGCTGAAAGGTTAAAACCAGTAAATGATTTCTTTTACAGCTAACAGAGCAAGAAGTAGAAACTATATTGGATAAGGCAATGGTTTTATTTAGGTTTATGCAAGAGAAAGATGTTTTTGAGCGCTACTACAAGCAGCATTTGGCAAGAAGGCTTCTCACAAACAAGAGTGTTTCAGATGACTCTGAGAAAAATATGATCTCGAAGTTAAAGGTAAGACAGGATCCTTGTTTTTATGAGAGGTATAATCTCAGTCTTGCCCTTTCCATATGGGGTAGGTCAGTGTGTTTTTGTAGCATTGTGTACCAAGCAGTTTTGTGTTGTTTTCCAGACTGAATGTGGATGTCAGTTCACATCTAAACTGGAAGGGATGTTTCGGGATATGAGCATCTCCAATACAACCATGGATGAGTTCAGGCAACATCTTCAGGCAACCGGGGTAAGGCTGTGAGAGTCTGGATTCTGGGCCATTTGACCTTTTTCTTTACCACAACAGCTTGGTTCAAAGCTTGAGAAGGGCCAGTTTCACTCCATACAGCCCATTCCAGCTCTATTGTTCTGCCTTTTCTGGGCAGGACTTGGCCTTCTGGCCACCAGAGAGCAGCACACGCCATCTTCCCCGCTCCATGTCTCTTTAATTGACATTTACATTGAGTTAATAGCTGATGTTTGTATCTTCTTCATAGCCATGTACAGCCAATAAGATGGATTTAGAATATTAACAGGAATTCTGCCAGATCGTCTTTGGAACTTCATCGTTTTCTTGAAAGGCACCAGCAGTTTGCTTGATAGTTGCCTTTCACCCTTCTAATGTGATTTCTGAGCTGTTATTTATCATAGAAGTGGCTGTATTTCTGTTAGCATTGATAATATGTGAGAAGAAATACAAACAGGAAGATTTGGTGAGGGGGTTGTGTTACAGGTGCTATTGTTTTACATGAAATAGCTTATTCTATTCCTTTTGAGACACTCTGTGTACCTTGGATACATGTGGAGCCTCCTAGCGATACCAAGCGTCTGCTTTTCTCTAGGTCATGCTACCAGCAGAGTCTCCTGCTGCTGGATCCCTTATCTTGTGATGCAGCTTCAGCCAAGGACCACGTAGATAATCAGTTTTGACCAATATTCAATCAGTTTTGACTGAAATTCGAATTTGATCAAGTTTGGACCAGTTTTGACTGAAATCCAGTCTAAAAGGATTTCTGTTATAGTGGAAGTTTGTGTTTCTTAGTCTGTGGAAAATATGCTTTGTGTGTGGTAGAAATGGCAAATACGGTTTTTAAATGGGGATGTGTTCTTCCTCTTGTCTTTAGGTGTCATTAGGTGGAGTTGATCTCACCGTGCGAGTCCTCACGACAGGTTACTGGCCTACTCAGTCAGCCACACCAAAGTGCAACATCCCTCCAGCTCCCCGACATGCTTTTGAAATATTTAGGAGGTATGTACTGAAAGAGCTTTTGAGATAGAGGTTTGAAGAAGAACATTCTGGCCTCACAGATGTGTTTCGCCATTAAAGACCTGCTCTGGCATCCCACACTTCAGTTCACATGAAAACTAGATATTGCAGAAGTCGTACTATTAGACTTGAGGTTCTGAGAGCTTTAAAGTGAAATTCTAATAAGAGTTTCGAAAAAACAAGTTAAAAATTTCTTAAGAGTGTCCTCAGTGGCTTTAAAACATCTGTGTAACTGTTGCAGGTGGTTTCCTCTTTGATGTAAAATGTGAGCACTGTGTTGAGGTCTTGGTTCAATTGTGTTGCAGGTTTTATTTAGCCAAACATAGTGGGCGACAGCTGACGCTGCAGCATCACATGGGTTCAGCAGATCTCAATGCCACTTTCTATGGGCCTGTTAAAAAGGTAAAGTACCAACATCAGGGAAAAAGTAGCAGGTTCCCCCAGCTGCATCCTCTTCCCTCACTTGCGGGAGACCCTCCCCCCGGCCTCGTCCCACGCGCTTGCGGGAGACCCCACCTCCTCCGTGGTTATTTGTTATTTCACTGTTACACTGTCACTGGGATAAAATATTTTGCTGTGGAGGAAAATCTAAGAGCAGTTTTGTCATTTCCTAACAGGAAGATGGCTCAGAGGTCGGCGTTGGAGGAGCCCAGGTGACTGGCTCCAACACACGGAAGCACATACTGCAGGTGTCCACTTTCCAGATGACAATATTGATGCTCTTCAATAACAGAGAAAAGTACACGTTTGAGGTAACCCTTGTGGGTTTCTTGCCTGGTTTTAAATAACAGCACTTCTTGATTAGAACCTTAAAAGATGAGCTGCCCCTTGGTCTGTTTGAGCCTGGCCAGCAAATGCAGGAAGCGGATTATCAGTGATGCATCAGAAAGGTTGACTCTCGAGTTGTGAGCATGGTTTTTTGTGGTTTATTTTTTGTCCTAAGCAAAGCTCAAGTTGGAATGCAGTAGGTGGCTCCATTTGCTCATTTTTATCTTGGAGAAACAGGATTCAGAGGCCAAAGGCTGGGGAAGCGCCTGTTTCCTGGCTGCTTAAAGTGCTTGAATTAGCAGGCTGAAGGGAACTGCAGGGTGTGATGAATCAAAGAGCTTTTTTCTTCCAGAGAGGACAATGAGGAAGGTCCAGATAGAGCCTTAACAAGGAGGCTAGAGGGTTTCTGCTGGGACAAGTTAGTCAGGCTGGTAAGGAGGCCTTTGGCAGAGGAGGAGGATCCTGTGAGGTTAAAGCCAATTAGCAGTTTCGATTTAGATGTTATCTTGTGTTTGAGAGGGAGCACTGGCAGCCTCCAGAAGCAGCCTGGGTGTGGTCTGCACCAGTGAGTGGATTTCCAGCTTTCCTCAGCTGCTTTTCCCTGAGCTAACTGTTTGCTGGAGTTTTTATACTTCGCCTTTTTATTTGGGTTTTGTTTTCAGCTTACTGGGCTGACTGGTGTCCCATTAAGAAAGAGTGTTTCTTTGAAATGGTCTTGGATGGATTAAGGAAGACGAGGTTTGGTAAGAGGCTCTTAATGAGCAAGTCATAGTTCACAAGAAGGGTTACTTTAGAGCACAGAAAGTCCAGTGTGTGGTGAAATCTGCTGCAGCAGCACTGTAGGTTTGAGTAATAATTGAGGGGGAGGCGATTGAAAAAGAAATGGGGAACTGAACAGCTCAAGTTTTCTTGAGGTTGATGTTGAGATTTGGTTGGTGGCCGCATTATTCCACAAAATTGTGGAGTCTGAGTAGCAGAACCTCACTTGTGTAAGAATGTTGAATACTGAGTAGAGCAGCTAAAAATGCAGTTTTTAAAACGTGCTCTAAATTATAGTTCATTTTCCTGAGAGGCAATGATGGAAGTGTCTGTGTGTGCTCTGATTCTGTGTGGGGGTTTGATTCTTTTTGATTTGGGTCTTCTCATACTCTTCCTTTGGTGCCCCCTTGTACCTAAAACATCAAAAAGGCATGTCTGTTTCGTCTGGTTTCTCTGGTGAAGTGTGTGGGAGTTGTCTTTAACCAGCCAGGAAAGCTTAGAGCTTGAGAACAGGATTAATTTTATCTTGTTTGGTTGATTATTGAGCACTACAGTTAATTTTACAGTGCCAGGTGCCTGTTATTTCTCTTGCCTTGTCAGAGCGGTGTTTTTACTGTGACATGGCATGAGGGGTGACCTGTGGTGTGACCTTGTGTAAGCATCAGCCTGCCCTGAAGCTGAATGTTTCTGCAATTTCACAGCTGAACAGATTAATTTGGAGTCGCTTTCATGGCTTAACAGACACTGCTCTTTTATTTTGATTTCAGCGTGGCTACTGATTGTCGGCATGACCAGATCCCTACAGTGTCTCAATAGCCATGAAGCCATCGGGCTTGACAGGATCCCACAGTAATCCCAGTAGCCACAAAGCCATCGGGCTTGACAGGATCTGCACAATAATCCAAATAGCTGTGAAGCCATTGGGTTTGACAGGATCACCACAGTAATCCCAGTAGCCACGAAGCCATCAGGCTTGACAGAATAACTACAATAATCCCAGCAGCCATGAAGCCATTGGACTTGACAGAATCCACATAGTAATCCCAATAGCCACACAAAGCCATTGGGCTTCACAGGATCCTCACAGTAGTCTTGATTAGCCACAGAGCCATCAAGCTTGGCAAGATTCACACAACAATCCCAGTAGCCATGAAGCCATTGGGTTTGACAGGATGCTCACAATAATCCCGATAGCCACGAAGCCATGAGGATTAAGAGATGAAAACAGGATAATGATGGTGCAAAAGTTACAAATAAAGTGCTGAAAGGATTATAGAGCAAAATTCCTTCCCCAGATTTAATATGTGGATTTCTTGTACCCCTGTGCAGCAGTGCTTTGTTTCTGTGTGGAACTGGTGGTCCTGTGGGCCAGTGTTATTGCCACTTGACTTTAAGGGGCAGGATCAGTAACACTGGGGATGTTTTCCATCACAAAATTACTTTGATTTCACAGCATTCAGCCAGCAATGGAGCTGGTGACCGAATCTCTTCTCTGAAGTTACAGTGCAGTGAAGGAGCTGGTTACTTCTTGATTTTCAACTCGTGGTTTCTATTCACTTGACAGGATCCCTTCCCCAGTCTGTGCACTGCATGGTAGGATATTTTTGCAGATCCTACTGACACTTGGCTACAAACTGAATTCCAACCCTTCAAGCCCCGCAGCTGTCACAGTACTTTTATTTTGTATGCTCAGAGGTTCAAAACTTGATTCTCCTGCCACAGCCATAGAGTAATGAAGACATTTTTCCTTTAGGAAATCCAGCAGGAGACTGATATCCCCGAGAGAGAGCTGGTCAGAGCCCTGCAGTCCCTGGCATGTGGCAAACCGACACAGCGCGTCCTGACAAAAGAGCCCAAGTCGAAAGAGATAGAGAATGGTCATATATTTACAGTGAATGACCAGTTCACATCTAAGCTACACAGAGTCAAGATTCAGACGGGTAAGCACTTTGCAGTCCTACTGCCTCATTGTTCCAAAACCTCCTTATAATGACAGGTTACCTCCTGCAGAATTGGTGTGAAACAGGGGAGAGCAATATATACATTTCTTTGTCAATTATTTAAATACATGTGGGTGAAAAATTGATCCATGTGGGTTTGTTTCTGTCCTACAAAGAGGAATCCTTAAATATATCTCTTATAAACTAAGAACTAAATAGTTACCAGAATTTAGGGGTTTGAGTGATGAAGAGTAGAGGGGAGATGGAATAGCACTGTGGGACAACAACTCAGGTGAGAGGGTGAAATAAATCATAAACATCAGAGAACAACAGACTGCAAATTGATTGGAGAGAGTAAGGTGGTGCATTGTTTTCTGACCGATAAATATTTAAAGCATTTAGTTAGTTAATGAAGTAAATTTTCAGTCCTTTTTCTACTATAATTAATGGATTACTTCTTATATTAAAGAGGGGAAAAAATCTTTAATGGAAACTTAGCACCTGTAAGCAGATCTGAGCACCACTCAAGTTTCAACATAATTAAATACCAGATTTTTACCTGTCAGCTGCTATCAAAACATGCCAGGGAGTGTTAGTGTGTTCTGTTGGCTGCTTTTCACCCCACAAAAACAGGAAAGTTTGAGAATGTCAAAACTTGGAAGAATATAACTTGATGTCTCAATGAAATAAAGAGCAAAGCAAACTCTTTACACCATGGAATTAATTTCCATTTTGCTAACACACTCTTCTCATTTCAGTTGCTGCCAAACAAGGAGAATCTGATCCCGAAAGGAAAGAAACGAGGCAGAAAGTAGATGACGACAGAAAACATGAGATAGAAGCTGCTATAGTCCGGATAATGAAATCTAGGAAGAAGATGCAGCACAATGTGCTAGTAGCAGAGGTACACAGCTCCAGAATGGGTTTGGGAAGGTTCCTTCTGCTCCCAGTTAATACAGGATGGTTACACAACCCTTGCTTACAGCATCCTGAATGGATTCCCAGAGATGCTGTGTTCAGTCCATCCAGTTTTTTTATTTTCTCCCTGTCTGAAGACATCTACATCCTCACCCTCTGTTTTAGGGTGTGCTCATGGGTCTGTCTAATTTTCCTTTCCCCTGTTAGTGCTCTTATGATGTTACCAGATTCTTCGAAATAACAGTTGGCAACAGAACCCACTATACTTAGCTGTCATTATTTTCTGCTTTGATCTTGTTCCTGACTGACTACTGAGTCCAGGTTTGAGAGGTTTGAGCTCTTAACAGAGACAGAGTAAGAGTCCTGCTGCTCTAAACTCCAGGCCTCTGACAGCTTCAGGAGCAAAAACTGTGTTTTGTGCACTTTAACTACCTCAGGGCTGTGAAATCGGAAGTATTCTCAGGTACTGCAGATCTTCTAAATGGGGTCACTGCTTTGAATCAGACCCAAAAATGAGCCAGTGACTGACTGCTGCAGCAGTCAGCTCTGTCTCACCTTGTTTCTTCCAATTATTTGAGTCTGTGCTTGATCACAGAATTACTGAGGCTGGAAAAGCCTTCTGAGCTCATCCAGCCCAACTCATGACTTAACAGCACCACACCGGCCAGACCAGGGTACTAAGAGCCACAGCCAGTCTGTCCTTCAATACTTCCAGGGATGGGGACTCCACCACTGTCCATTCCAGTGTCTGGGCAGTCCTTGAACCCCTTTCCATGAGGAAGTGCTTCCTAACATTCAATGTAACCCTCCCCTGGCAACTTCAGGCCCTGCCCTCTTGTCCTGGTGCTAGTTCATAGAATCATTCAGGTTGGAAAATACCCTTGGGATCATTGAGTCCAACCATCATTCCTACCCTACAAGTTCACCCCTAAACCGTAACCCCAACACTGCATCTAAGTGTCTTTTAAACTCATCCAGGGAAGATGACTCAACCACCCTGGGCAGCCTATTCCAGTGTCTGACCATGCTTTCTGTGAAGAATTTCTTCCCGATGTCCAATCTAAACCTACCCTGTTGGAGCTTGAAACCATTCCCTCTGGTTCTGTCACTAACTACCTGTGATGAGAAGAGACCAACACCAACAATGTTGTAGAGAGCTATGAGGTCTCCCCTAAGCCCCCTCTTCCTCAGACTAAACAAGCCCAACTGTATCTCCCATGTCCTCTAGAACTGTCTCCCAAGGGACTCTCTTAATTTTTTGAAAGAGACCGAAGTCTGTTCTCCGGAAGTCCAGTGTGGTAGTTCTGCTGGCCCCCCTCCTTGTTTCACCAAGAATTAAGAACCGCAGTATTTCATGACTGCTTTGTCCAAGACGGCCACTGACCACTACATCCCCAACAAGATCTCCTCTGTTAAAAAATATCAAGTCAAGGACTGCATTTCCCTTTCTTGGCTTTCTAACCATCTGCGTCAGGAAGTTATCTCACACAGTTGGGAAACCTTCTGGACTGTTCCCTCACTGCTATATTATATTTCCACCATATGTCTGGAAAGATGAAATCCCCCATGAGAACAAGGGGTAGAGATTGAGAGACCTCACTGAATTGTCTATAAAGTATCTTATCTGTCTCTTGGTCCTGGTTGCGTGATCTGTAACAGACTCCCACAATTACATCTGTCCTGTTAGCCTTTCCTTTGATTTTAACCCATAAGCTCTCAACCCTGTCATCACCATCATTAAGTTGGTAACTATCAATTGCAGCACTCCAGTTGTGTGACTTGTCCCACCACCTTTCTGTGATGGCAACTATATCGTAGCTTTCCATGTGCACAATGGCCTCCAGTGCCTCCTGTTGTTGCCCAAGCTGCGTGCATTAGTATAGATACAACCTCAGCTGGGCCACCTTTTAGGTGGGAGAAGGCCTAATACCCTCCTGAGCATAATCAGATCTGTCTGTTGTCTCAGCAACCTTTTTGTTCTTCCTGTAATGTGGGGTGTCATTCTCCTCCTTTGCCAGGACACAAGACGAAGATCCTGCTAATACACTCTTCTCCCGTAATTTCTGACCTGTCACAGTCGGGTTCCTTTCTAGTGACCCTCTTTTCACCCCTGCCCCCCTTCATACCTGGTTTAAAGGTCTGTCAATGAGCCACTTACCTTCCTAAAACCCTTTTCCCCCTGTGGGACAGGCTGTTCCCATCTGTTGCCAACAGGCCTGACCTACTGTAAGGCAATCCATGGTCAAAAAACCCAAACTCCCGCTGGTAGCATCATGCTCAGAGCCAGGTATTAATCTGATGGCACATCCTATCTAGTCCCTCACCATTTTGCACAACTGGAGGGATAGAAGAGAACATGACCTGTGCTCCTGATCCTTAAATCAAACGCCCTAAGGGTCTGAATTCCTTCTTCATTACCCTCAGAGGAGTTCTTCCCATATCATCACTGCCTACCTGAAACAACAACAGTGGGTAATAATCTGAGGGCCATATTAGGAAAGGAAGCTTCTTCCTTGCATCTTTAACCTGTGCCTCTGGGAGGCAACAGACCTTGTGCAGCAGGTCTGGTCAACATTTTGGGCCTTCTGCTCCCTTGAGCAGTGAGTCACCAATGGCAATGAGTCATCTTTTATTCTTAATTGAGGAGGTTTTAATGCAGGTGGCAGATTGACTAGACTTTGACACCTCCAAGCAGGAAGAGCCATCATGTTAACTGTTACCCAGTTCCTCCTGCAGAGTGCTAAACCTGTCCTGTAAGGACACCTGGGGAGGTGGAGAAGTTGCTGGGCAGTTACTCCTGTGGCTCGGAGCAGGGACCTTTTGCCATTGCCCTCTGTCCTAGTTGCCTGGGAGAACAGCCCAATCCCCATGTGACTACAACCTCTCTTCAGGGAGGTTGTAGAGAGAAAGAAGATCCCCCCTGAGTCTTCTCTTCTCCAGGCTAAACAACCCCAGCTCCCTCAGCCTCTTCTCATCAGACTTTCCTTCCCTAGCCTCATTGTTCCTCTGGACCCATTCCAGCCCCTCCATCTCTTTCTTGAAGTGAGTGACCTAGAACTGTCCTCAGTACTTAACGATCTGATGGCCTTCCCTGCCCTGTAATCTCACTTTTTTTTCTTTTGCTTTCCTTTAGGTAACTCAGCAGCTGAAGGCCCGATTCTTACCAAGTCCCGTTGTTATTAAAAAACGTATTGAAGGACTTATTGAGAGAGAGTATTTGGCACGAACGCCTGAGGATCGCAAAGTATACACTTACGTAGCATAAAATGCATTCGGAAGAAGAATTCGATTTATTCTTGGACTATACTCTTCGCATGAACTGGGAAGTTCTTTTAAATCATTATTAATATTAAAACGACCATCTCTTCTATTAAATTGCAGTACATGTTCTAGACCGTTTGGATCAAGCCTCTGACTCCTTTGGAGAGTTTTCAACATCAATCGATTTGAGCTTCAGGCTTTTCAACGTTATCCCTGTAGAGATCATCCTTACAATTCTTCGGGAAAATGTGAATGTGCCGCGTTTTGTTTTCCAATACTGTATGAAAACAGGAGGAAAAAGATTAAAAAAAAAAGAAATAAACAGATTTAGAAAAATGCAGCTCATTTAAAGAAAAAAAACAAACTACAAAATAAAATAAAAACATTGTTGGAATTTCATTTCCCCAGGTCTTCAGTGTTGCTGTAACTGTGTTTCTGTAGTGTTGCTTAGCACTTGGCGCATTGTATACGTTGGGTTTAAGAGAAACCACGACTGGTAAGGTAAAAAATTCCCAGTTATATTGCTCTGCTTCCAATGTTTGGGGTTTGTTTTGGGGGTTTGGGTTTTTTTAACTAGCCATGTTTCATTTAAATCTTTGGTAATTTTTCAAAGGGCCCGAGAAGACAACTTTCTGGAGCATGTTTCACTTCCAGCCACACTGTCACTCTTCCAATTACACCAATCGGGAGCTTCTGGGGGCTCAGGGAAGAAAACAAAAAGAGACCATAATAATTTGGGCTTTTCCCTTCTGTAATTTGAGTTCTCCTAAATTCAGCTCTATTGATTAGGTTTGTTCTGGTTTCTTCATAGAAGAAAAGGAAAGAGATTTTAGTGTGTATAAACTGTATAATAATTTTTGCTGTTGTACTCACTGCTGATGGTGGATTGTACAGGGCAATGTTTTTATTTCACTAAATGTAGACAAAATAAATTTAAAATAAATGGATTTAGTGTATACAAGCAACTAATTCCGGTGTGTCACAGTACAGGGCTCACAATCTGTTTGCACCTCAAGGCTGTCCCCCGGGGGAAGTGTGCAGAGGTTAGAGTTTGTTGTTAATCACCTTAGCCTCAGGGCTCCCCCTCATAAGGGGATTTCAGAAGGTCTAAACAACAGCTGCTGTTATGAATGCACAACGTTTTACTCATCGGTGTGGTGCAAGAACCTGATTAAAAATTGCCAATTAACAGTTTGTTAATTGGAAGTGCTGCTGGCTTGATGTTTGCATTGTACTGAAGCCATATTTCTGAGGTTCCTGTGCTCACTGCGGACCACCCTGTGCTGCAGCCATTTTCCTGTTTAAATTCAAGCCTGTGGGGTTTTTTTTGCCTTGGTTCATGTTTTTGTCATCCATAGATATGAAAAATCTAGCTGGCTTGGCAGTACAGAGAGAGCTGGAGCTGAAGCGAGAAGAGAATCGTGGTTGTGGCTACTGGAGCATTTCTTGATGAGCTGAGCTAAACAAAACCATGGTAGGGTGTCACATCACAATGTTTTTCATAACATGTCCCTGATTTCACCCTGCTCCAGCCCGTGAAGATACAAATATCGGCTCTTGGTCAGTAGTAGATCATTTCTGCTAAGGGATGGATGAGATCCAGGATTTTGGTGATGTTTACACTCATCAGCAAACCCTTCCTTGATGAAACTCATTCTCCCACGTATCAGCGTGAAAGTTTCCTCCTGTGTCTGATAATGGTGTGATGATGCTTTTCAGGAAGAGCAGGGGTCACTCCTGACTCCCTGGGAAGCTCGTAGTTGTTAATGCTGTGGTCCATGACAGGAGGGCTCGGTCCTTGGTGCTGTGGCTTGTGGAAGTGCCAAGCTGCAATATTGGGTGAAAAAATTGCGTCTTTGAGGTGTTTATTTTCCAAGCTCCATGGGCAAGAACAGGTGCTGATGGCTCCCTACAGTGACAACTGCTGAGAGCAGATTTTCCACTGTGAATTAAATGGACTTCTGAAGATACTAATTCCTCAGGTGAAGTCACCTTTGGGCAATGTGTCCTTTTAATGCAGAGCAACAGGATCAGTATGATGCTGAGAATGTGAAGGTGAAGAATGTGAAACTGGTCGTAGAGACTGCAGCATCACCAGGACTCAGCCTGAGGTAAGGCGAGTTGCATCCTACTGTCATTATGCTGCTCGTGTGCATTAGTGAGAGTTCTGATTTCAGTCCTGCTTCCTCTCTTTAATTTCTGCTTAACTTCTTAGGTTAAAATGTCAGTAGGACTGTAGTTTCGTGGGTGGGGTTAATTAGGAGTAAGTTTGGTTTCCTTTGCTTGCTGGAGTGCAGATTCTCTCGGCATCAGATTTGTCTTGCATTGTTTCCAGCATTGCTAAATGAGCTGATGGAATAAAACCTTCCTTATTGGTCAACAGACTCGACTTCAGCAAGACTTGAACAAACCCTTGACTCTGGTCAACAGACTTTGCTTGTGCTACGTATCTCTCCTGTACCCTTCTGTTGGCTTGTTATGTGAAGCATATCCTCATCTTTCTGTAAGTTTGGGGGAGTTTTGCAGTAGTTTCCCCAAACTGTCAAGGGAGGAGGAACCCATCTGCATGCTAGCACCCCAGAACCTGTTGAGGACATGCATGCTGGCTTTGGCTGCTGCTGCTGAGGAGCTATACAGGGCAAAGTATTACAGACCAGCCGCAGCAGCTTTTCCCTCTGTCCCACAGAGAGGAATTTGGGCATCACTTTCCCTGGCAAACAGTCACCAGGTGCTTGGGGAGCTGTGCTCTGATCCTGAGGATGCCTTTTCCCCAGAGTCATGTCTGAGCATCACAAGGAACCACTCTCATTGTAGTTTGCATTTTATCTGCCACAAGTCTTGAAACTCAATCATGTCCCTGCAGCTCCTGTTTCACACTGGCAGAGGCTCAAGTCACTGTGTCCTATCCGGAGAAGAAGATGGAGCTTCCCATGCCAAGTCGGAGATGCAGCTCAGCCCTGTGAGGTAGGACAGGCTGCAGCAGCTTCCTTAGTCCTCTCTTCTCCATTAATGTCCCATTTTTATTGCTGTTTTCCCTTTTCTTTGTGTGCAGTGCAGCTCTTCGTGGTTTCTGCATCTGCTGGATGCATCTCCAATGGGAAGAGATTCCCACTTGGGGGTACTCGTTGACAACTGGCTGAACAGGAGCCTGCAGGGTGTCCAGGTATCCCGGAAGACCAATGGCATCCTAGCTTGTATCAGCAATAGTGTGGCCAGTAGGACTGGGGATGTAATTTTCCTCTAGACTGGGCACTGATGAGGCCTCTCCTTGAGTACTGGAGGCTTTTCTGAGCCCCTCACTTCAAGAAAGAGATTGAGGGGCTTCACCAGGTCCAGAGGAGCAATGAAGCTTGGGAAGGGACTGGAGGGAAAGTTTGATGACGAGAAGCTGAGGGAGCTGGAGGTGTTTAGCCTGGAGAACAGGGCGTGAAGCTGCCAGGGGAGGTTTAGGTTGGATGTTAGGAAGCCCTTGCTCACAGAAAGGGTGATCAGACACTGGAATGGACAGTGGTGGAGTCCCGATCTCTGGAGGTGTTTAAGGACAGACTGGCTGTGGCCTTTAGCGCCCTGGTGTGGCTGATGTGGTGATGTTAGGTCCTTGGCTGGGCTAGGTGAGCTCAGAGGGCTTTTCCAGCCTCTGTAATTACGTGATTCTGTAAAATAAACGCAGTGGGTTAGATGCTGGGGACTTGTTGCTCGTTCAGCCATTGAATTTTACTTTCCTGAGGTACTTACAAGATTTGGACCAAGAAACAGACTCTATGAAAAGATACTTACTTCCAAGCAAGCTGTTAATCCTGACTGTGGTCTCCATGTTGCAGGTTGAGGTGGGCTTTTTGTCCTTGTTCTAGGCTGAGCCATAAAGATGCCCTTCAGAAGCTGTGAGCTCCAGCCATTGCCTGCCCCTGAGGTGCTGAAATGACTCACACCCTGTTTCTAGAGTTAAGTATGTGCCAGTATACAAAAACTAAACCCCTACAGATGTTCCTATCAACTTATTAAACCCTGAGACATCACTAGTCTTGCTGGCGCCAGCTTGAGTGATGGGCTGTGAGCACTGTGGGGGCCTGGGCACATCTTACGGCTTTGTGACGCAAAGGGATTTGGAATTACTTGACTGTGTCTTCCTAGCATAAGGCTAGGAAGACATTCCTTCTAATGGGGTCTCCCCATTTTGGGAATGGGACTCCAGTTTGGTGTTTTAGTACCAAATCATAATTTATATTAACTTGCCCCCCTTCCCTGATCAGTGGCCATTTGGATGTGATGGAGCTGCTGTTTTCTACTCCCCTCAAGAAAAGTTTCTTGACCTGTTGAGTAGGTCACAGAATACTGTGCTGAGCTGTTTGTCAGCCAGGCTGGGGAGCTGGGGGAGGAGTAGCAGAGGGGAAGGCAGGGCTGTGGCCTTCAGGATTGGAGTGAAACCAGCCCTTTGCCTCATGGAACTTTCCCCTTTCCTGAGACCACCTTGGTGCCTCTGAGAAGAGCAGTGGGTGAGGTTTGACCTCACCTGGCTGCAGCAGTAAGGGGCATGGCATGGCCCCGTGGCTTTGCCCCAGGGTTTGCAGGGCAGTGGGCTGGGGACAAAGCAAGAATATTGTCTGAGATTAGATAATCTGTCTTGGAGTCCTTCCTTCCCTGTGGATGTTTAGATGTCAAAGAAACATGGAAGAGGAGCAGAAGGCTCCTCCACTGCAGGATGCTGAGCCAAGGAACAAGCGATAGAATGGGAGGAAACAGCCTCAAGTTACACCAGGAGAGGTTTAGATTGGCCTGGAGGAATAATTTCTTTCCCAGAAGGGTTGTCTGGGCTGCCCAGGGAATCTCTGTGTCTGGAGAGTTTGAAAAGCCATGAAGATGTCGGGTGAGGGACAGGAGGTACTGGGAACTAGCAGTGCTGCGTTGATGATTGGACTTGATTTTGAAGGTCGTTTCCACCCTAGACAACTCCATGATTCCCTCTCTTCTCTAACCCCAGCCCCAATGGATGAACCTTCTCAGCTTTAGGGTTGCCTTGCACAGGCAGGAGGCCCCTGTTCCCCACCAGCAGGAAGGTCACTGTTGGCCCTGCCCTGCCCTGGCCCACCCCACAGCACAGAGCTGCTGAATCATTTCCTTTTCCACCTTCTAGCAAAACTGTGTCAAGGGCTTATCCAGAGTGTTTTCACGTTTCCAGCCCTTTCACTTCCTGCAATTGTCCAAGGCCAGAATTGTTGATCCCCTCCCACTGGCCCTTGTGACTGGCTCTGAAGGGCTGTGGCTGGCTGTTTCTGTAGAATTACATTTTTTCCCTTTGTTTTCTACTCAACCTTTTTGTTTTTATCACCCATTGGTGTCAGAGCAGTTTTAAGGCTACAGCAGCAAGTGATCTCCTGCACAAAGGAACCTGAAGCACTATTACCTGCACCATCAGACCTCAGAGATGTTGCTCAGTCAAATATAAATCCAGGAGTTTATTAAGAAAAAATTATTAGAGTTATAATAATAATCAGCTCATAGAACAAGCTCCTAATGAGCTGGAAATGACTGAGACCCCAGTTTTGATTTAAAACTGGTTGTGAGCGTGGCAGTTCTCTATAGAAAAGGGGGATTGGCTGGAGTTGTTTGTGTTGTCTCCTGAGTTGGCAAAATAAAGGAAAAAGGACAGAAAGCTATGTAAACCCCACCAACCTGGAGTGATCTGAAGCACCTGAGGAGGAGCCAAGGTTTGTTCCCAAAGAGGATGATTCATTTCTGCCCTCATTGTTATCTGTGGTGGTCACAAGCACTTTCTTCCCTTTGGTTGGGCTCTTTTCCTTCCTGGTTTTCAAAGAGCAGCTTATCTGGGGTGCCCCAGGAGGGCGGGACTGCACACCACACACTGCTGCCTGCACCCAGCTCCAGAAAGGCTGCTGACTCCCAGCAATATGTGTTGAGCTGTTCCCACCCCAGTGCTGCATCACCACGCCAGTGAGATCCATGCTAGGAGCACTGGGCTGGCTCCAGAGCAGCCCACAACAGGCAAGATAAGGTCACCTTGTCATGGAGAATTGCTGCTGGTGTGTTGTGGTGCTCTGCGTCTCTGCTTGAAGGACCATTCTTGGAGGTATTTAAAGGGTGTGGAGATGTGGGGTGAGGGATGGGGGTTAGTGGGGACCTGACAGTGCTGGGGGGCGATTGAACTCGTGAGGTTAAAGGCTCTCCAGCCAGAGAGATTCTATAAGGTCATGGAGGTGTTTCTGGACATGTTGGTCACACAGGCACAGTGACCAGAGCTCAAGTCTTGGACAATAAGGCTTCAGCTGTGCGTTGAGTGACCTGGGATTGACCCCGTAGTACCTTGTCATTCCTTGCCTACTTCCTAGTGTACAGTAGCTGCACGAACCTGAGTGGCCTGTCAGGTGTTGGGAGACTCAGTCCGTTCTTCTCAAACTTTGGATTCCACACCACACATTATTGGGGCTCCGAGGAGAGGGAAGGCATGCTGATCTATCTGGTTTTTATCTTTTGCCAGGAGCCTTGGCCATGAACAGCAGAGCAGACCCACTGATGACTGTGCATCTCCTCACCAGCTCAGGGCACTCGCTGCTGCTGCAACAAACGCTAGACCGGCTCTTGACCTGGATCTGCCCGGACAGTCGCCTTTTCCTGGTTTCTGAGCGAGTGACTCCACTGAGATACTATGAGAGACACCGCAGGAGAAGCTGCAGCTTTCCTGGAATATCAGTCCTCCTATTTCTCCATGAGGACTTGGGTAAAGAACGGATTTTCCAGGTCCATGAGCAATTCCAGCGCCCACCCTGGCGCTACCAGTGCACCCAGATTGCCAGAGGGCAGAGCCACCTCTACAGCCTAGCTCAGCAGGACTTCTATGGGATGGGTGAGCAGATGCCTTTGTGGGGCGTCAGACAAGTGCACCGTGGCCCTGAGATCCTGCGCGTCACCCTCTACTGCAGCTTCGACAACTACGAGGATGCAGTGAGGCTTTATGAGATGCTCCTGCAGAAAGGAGCCACCACGCAGGAGAGCAACTTCTGCCTCTTCATGTTGTCTGAGATGCGGGATGTGGCTGTGCAGCTCTGCCTGAAGCAGCTGCCTGCTGGGGTGGCTGCTGAGCCCAGAGAGTCGGTGGCCCTGGAGTTTGCGGTGCGAGAAATGGGGCAGCTGGTGCCTCTCCTGCCCAACCCCTGTGAGCCCATCAGCAGCAGCCGCTGGCAAACGCAAGACTATGAAGGCAACACTATTCTGCTTCAGGTATGTGTCCTCTGAGGTGAGCGGGGTGGTTAGAATCACAGACTAGTCTGGGTTGGAAGGAACCTTAAGGATCATCTAATTCCAACCCACTGCCATGGGCAGAAACACCTCTCACCAGATCAGGGTGCCTAGAGCCCCATCCCACCTGGCCATGAACACTTCCAGGGACTGAAATCTTCCATGGATGAAGCAGCCACAGACTCCCTGGATAACCTGTTCCAGAGCCTCAGCACCCTCACAGGAGGGAAGGAATTTCTTCCTAACATTTAAATCCTCCCCTATTCTAGCTTAAAGCCATTTTGATTAGTTACTTTACCTCTTTTTCCAAGGAAAGCAGAGCTGCTTCAAAATAGAGATGAAAATCCAGCTCATTTGTAGCTTTGCTTGACACAGAAAACATTACATCTGGATTATCACCTTCCCTGCGTCTGCTGCCCCGTATCAGTGCTGTGGGAAGCAGGTTTAACCTCCAAACCTCAGGGCTGGGGCTGGGTTAAAGCTTGGACTCGCTAGTCTCTTCATTCCTCCACCTGGGATTATTTTTTCTTGTAATTTGGATATTTAATGAATTTGTAGTTTAGGGAGTTGTTTCCTTTGTGTCCTTCTAGAGCTCCTTTGTCCTATGTCCAGATAGTTACTCTGTCCAGCCCAGTTCTGCACTGGTTTGAACCAGTCCCTCAGGTACTGAGCGTGCTGCTCACTCAGTATCTTCACACAGCTGTGGAGCTGGGCCAGGTCCATAACCTCCAGGGGTCCCGTCCTGTTGTGGGTCTTTCAGCTGAGAGAATGAATTCAGCAGCAGGAAGTCTGGGAGTTTCTTTGAGCTGTAGCTGGGCCACACTGTGCTCAGAATCACAGAATTATTGAGGGTGGGAAGGCTCTCTGAGCTCAGCAAGCTGAGCCTATGACCTGATGTCACATCAGCCACATCAGGGCACTAAGTGCTCCTGGTAGTGGGAGTTGGAGTCTACTTGAACTTGAGGACTGTGTGTCTTGTGTCCCTGTGAACTTCTTATGTCTCCCACAGGCTGTGGCAGGGACTTCTCTAGGTCTGCTGCTACCTTCCTTTATTTTAAACTGGCACCAGTTGCCTTCACTTGATGGCCTCTGTTCCTCATGTTGGTCAGGCCAGGTTGATACATTGATGAGGTTCTCTCCAAATTTCTTTCAACAGGTTCATGACAGCTCCAAACTCCGTGAGGTAAACGTTGGGCTTTCCCATCAGCACAGCAGTGCTGGCAATGAGAAACTCCTGCAGGACTCTGTTCAGGCTCCTCTCCCTGTGACATGGGACAGTCCTGGCTGGAGAAGCCAGGAACTGAGAGCCAGGAAGGGTAACACCAAATCTGACCAAAACAAAGCAACCGGTGACCTCCACAGGCATTCCTCCTTTTCTCCAGCAGCCCGGGCATGGTGGGACTGGGAGGTCTGTTCCATCTACAGCCGGGCGAGCAGCAAGCTGCAGGCTTCCCTCCAGGACAGCCACTCACGCTGGCCAACAGCAGAAACCAACGTGGACACCGGACTGGCTGTGGCCAGTCCCTCAAACAGCTGCTGTTCCCTGAGCCGCTTCCCCAGGGAGATGTGGAGGAGCCTCATCCAGCCAAAAGCACCCACGGATGGGGCCAGCAGCACCATGTCCACCCCAGACAGGACCCGACTACTCTTCGCTGCAGCCAGAAGGAGCAAAGGAACCTGGCAGAAAGGCTGGAGCTTCCATGTGGGGAGAGCATGGGCCAGCCCTGCAGATGGAGCAGAGGAAGAGGAGGAATTCTTTATTTGACCAAATGGACTTGTCACCTCCAGTCGAGACTCTAGTGTGCATGGTACCTCCTCACACCCTGTGACAGCTCATCAGGGGTGGTTTTGCCCAGGCAGACACACTGAATGGGCCAATGCTACAGAGGCTGCAGGCAGAGCAGGACTGAGACACGGGGGTATGTAGGGGTTTTCATGCAGAACAGATTGTTGTGCAATCAGTGGGAACAAGCTGTGTGACTCCTGTTCAAAGATGCGGAAAAACAGTTGGTGACATCTTCATGTGGGATGAGAAGGTGCCATTTGCCTCAGCCACCCTAGCAGCTGGATGTCCCCAGCTGTGGGAACTTGTGTCACTCACCGGGATGGGACCCAGCAGTTGCACTGAATCCCACAGAAGGTGGCCCTTCTGTCTTCACTGTGCTGGGATGTGAAAGCTGTCAATAGCTTTGTTAGATCAGTGAGCACTTCTCAGCAGGGTAAATTAGCTTCTAACTAAAGGAGACAGGAGGAGTTGAGAGTCTTGGAGGGAACCCTCTGTGTCCTCATCAGCTCTGTGAAAATGTGAGACTTCTCAACCAGTGCATGGTGGTTTCCATCTCTGAGAGTGATCCTTTCCTCTCAGGAATCTTAGCCAGGGCTTTGCAGAGCTGGAGATAAATGTTTGATCCCCAAGAGGAGCAGCAGAGAGGAGAGCGGGCAGTAGATCGTCTGGGCTCAGAGGTGGGGAGAGAACTGGGCTCAGAGAGGTGGGCTTGGGTAGGACAGTGGGGTTACATCACTGGGCACAGATGGGATGGTCATGAGCCCTGGGGTAAAGCCTTCCTATCCCTTGTAATTCTATGATTCTAAAGCGAGCCATGGGATTCCTGCAAGAAACAGCTTCCAGGTAGTTGAATGAAAACCATCTCATTTTCCCTGTGGAAGTGCTGAGGAGGCAGAAGGTTGATGTTGAGCCCCGGGGGAAATGGCCCATCACCTGAATCAGAGGAGAAAATGATACCTGGAGTTCTGTCTGCAGCCATCACAGAGGAGAGGAGAGCTGCTCTGGAGATGCTGTGTGTGACAGTGACTCTGGAAGCTCCACGTTTGTTGAGTGTCTGAGGTGTTGTGAGGCATGATGGTGTTGGCACCCAGAAGGCAGGGAGATAAGGTGGGTTTCTAACTGTTACTTGGTATCGTGCTTATATCAATCATTTACTGTGGTGGAGGTGGTTCCACTGGCTGTGACCAGTGGGATTCTGCTGGTTCTGTGGGGTTTTGGGGTTCTGCTGAGAGTACCATAGACTCACTGAATGCTTTGAGCTAGGAGGGACCTGTAAGGGTCATCCAGTCTAACCTTCAGCAGGAACAACTTCAACCAGAGCCCCAAGAGTCCAGCCCGATCCAGCCCGTCCTAGATGTGGTTTCTCCCACACTTCTGTGGGCAACCAGAGCTGCTGCCACCGCAGAGGTGGCTGGAGTTGCTTTTGTGGTTTGAGCTGCTGGGTGCAGATCTGCACAGAGCACTGCATTCACTCCTCTGTCCTAAATTTGGGGACATTCTTTTTTAGCCACCTCGATAGTCCCTGAGGTATCCCAGTGGGCAGGGACAAGCTTCCCAGCTTCACAGTGGTGGGTCTGGGGTGAGAGTTTCTCTTGACTCAAGCAAGATACTTATCTGTGTTGGTGCTGTGCTCTGTGCCCAGGCCAGGCTGAGCTTCATAGCCCCTTGGTGGAGGGGAAAAAAGTCTGTTGCCTGTATCAGAAATCCCACGTTTCTGATGGAGACACAAACCAATTAGTGCTTGTGGGGGTGCCCAGTCCATCCCCAATGCACCAGCTCCGCCTGGTGCCCACAGCTGGCATCTCCTCTGGGGCTCCTGAGTCCTCTGGCCCTGGGAGCTGCTGCTCAGGGTTCCCCCACACTGCAACAGACAACTGTGGGCAGGCTGGGGTCAAGGTCTTCACTAACCTTTTAGCTTCGTGCCAGCACCCGTCTTGCCCAGTTTCAGCTGGGATGGGGCTGATTTTGTTTCTTAGTCATGGGTTGGGTTCAGGGTGAGAGCAGGGTTGGTTATGTTCTGATGTTCTCAGTCACTGCCAGGAAATCAAGAACTTGTCACCTCCCTGTGTTCTGCTGCCCCAGATTTTCCACACCACAGTGTGGGAACTTGGGGGGTACCTGGGGGAGGTGGCAGATTGCCAAGGCTTTACATAACATTAAATTAACCTGTTGTGATGCTGAGAGCAAACAAAACCAGTTTCTCTTATTCAGGCCTTTCCTCTGACTATAAAGTAAATTAATTACGGAGCTGCATCAAATAAGTGCCAGGGACTAGCAGAGACAGTCCAGAATGGGGTTCAGTGCTTTGGCAGCAGCGTGGATGCCGTCGCTCTGCAATCCTAGGAGCAGCAGTTCCTGCAGCTGCTGGACCCACAGCACCGTTAACTCTCAGTACTGATGTTCTTAAAAATGCCCTGGCATGTCGACTCTTTAGCTTTAAATGGTTTTACAGGGAAAACAGGGGTCACTCCCAGCTATAGAAGGAACAATCAATGTGTTGGAAAGTGGCTGATGTGGGTCTGGGGTCCTGTCTGGAGGACAGTGATGCTGGATTCTGCTGGATTCCACTGGATTCTTGCACCTCCTCCCTCAGCAGACCCCTCCCCACCCCACAGGTGCATTTCAACTCACCCCAGTGCTCTTTTTCTCATGGTTAGAAAGCAGTTCCCCATGAGTACCCACATTAATATTCCAGCTGAGGATCTCAGCTCCACTGCTGGCAAGAGGCAGCAACAGATCTGGTTTCTTTTAGCGGGAATTAATATTCCTGAAGAGTCCTGAGAGCTTTATTCTCAGTCTCCCCCTCCTCGGGCAGGGTTGCTGATTAGGTCTGTAAATTCATCCCTGCAGATGCTGGCTGACACCAGTCACTTCCTCAATGCAGTGTGACAGCCCTGCTGCTTCCACTGGGATCATCTCTGGCTGTGTTGTGGCATCAGGAGGAGCTTTGTAGGACACAGATTGGGGTTAGCACAGAGCAGGCATCTCCCAGTGGGGTTTTGCACTGGGGCAGCTGGGAAATGGTTGACCCAAAACTGGGAGGCAGGATGAGTGATGGCCTAATGGCAGCCTGCAGGTTGGGAGACGCTCCCGCTCTGGTTGGTATCACTGGGATTCAGCACCTTAGTGTGGAGGAAGAGGAGAAAATCCCTCCTCCTCTTGCTTTAGCAGAGACAGAGGGAGAAGGAGGCAGCTGAGACATCCCAGCCCCTGTGTCACTAGCTGTGACACTGTGCTGGTGCCTGGGATCATCCCTACGCATATGGTGATGGGGACACGGGCAGGTACTTCATCAGCCCTCTGCACTCTGTGTCTGGGGTGGGAAGGACTGGAGCTTTGACTCCTTCATGGGGGGGTTGTCCTCTCTTTGTCTCTCTTCACTTGGTGCAGTGAATGTTCCCACTGAGCTGTGAGCACTAAAGGTCTATGCAGAGCCCCAGACAGTCTCAGGTCACTGTCAGTTCCTGCAGGACAGGAGAACACCCTGACACCACTAGCAGCCAACCTCGGTGGTCCGGAATTTGCATCCAGCATCAGTCCTCTTGCTTGGCCCTTCACCTGGGATCCTTTCTCCTGAGAACCATGGGGTTGTCCCTAAGGTAGGGGCTGTGGGGTGAATCAAGGCTGGTTTGAGAGCGAGAGGGGCAGTCTGAGGTGTGGGATCCCTTGGAGGTCTCCGCCAGGAAGACACGTGGCTGCGGGTAGCTGGGGCGCGCAGACCGTGTGCGGCAGCTCCTTGAAGCGGCAGGCAGTGTGCGTCAGCCCAGGCCAGGGCACGTGGGCACTGGCACCAATGTCCCCCAGCTTCCTCCCTCTGCTGCCTTTATTGTTGCCGCAAGCCGGAGCAGGAGGGTACAGGTGGGGTTGAAGCAGCTGTGCTCCTGCCTGCCCTGGCTTCTGGCACTCAGCCTGCCCTGCCTCCACAGACTGCGCCAAGATGCCTGAGTGTTGGTGTTCCCAGTTGCTTTGTGGGGTGGGAGCCTGGTTTGTGGGGTTTTGTCTTTTTCCTTTACCAGAACTGGCTTAAAACACTTCAGGGGCTCTCACTGACATAAAGTCCGGAGATCACATCTGAGGAGGCTCTCAGGGCAACTCGGAGGTGTCCTCGCTGCACACTCAGTTACTAAGGGAGCTGGTTTTGGCCATCCTAGCAGCTGGAAGTTTCGCTTCCAGTCTAGCAGTGGGTCTATTCCTCTCCCAGTAGTCCCATTCCTCCCCCTCCCTCAATTGTGGGTCGTGTTGGATGGAAGCATCTCGCAGGGAGCTCTTCTAAAATCCCCTAATGTGTTAGAGCAGCAGCAAGAGCAGATTCCTTTGAATACCGCTGCAGTGAAAGCCCAGTAATGGTCTATGGGATGTGTGTAGGGGACTGGGATGAGAAGAACTGCTAAAAACATGAGTGTTCTAACTTTACAGTGTGGCTGATGGCAACAGGAATAGAGTCATCGAGGGGTGCAGCTGCCCCTTTTAACAGACATTGTCTTGGCCACCTTTTCAAAAGCAGAGCAGTCACCCATTCCATGTTCCCAGAGCCCTTTGTGCTGTGGGTGGGAATAATAAACCTGATCACCCTCCCAGTGCAGGGCTGAAGAGGGGAGCAACCCACCTGAGCAGTTCCTCCCAGCCTGGACCAGGCTAGCAGTGATTTGGGCCAGGCTGTCCTTCAGCGCTTCCAGGAATGGGGACTCTACCACTGTCTTACACAGTCTATTGATATGATCATCCTTTCCATGAGGAAGGACTTCCTAACATCCAATCTAACCCTCCCCTGGCAGCTTCAGGCTTTGCCTTCTCGTCCTGCTGCTAGTTGCCTTGGAGAAGAACCCGAACCCCATCTGACTACAACCTCCCTTCATGGAGCTGTAGAGAGGGTCCACCCTAGTCTTCTCCAGGCTAAACAGCCCCAGCTCCCTCAGCCTCTCCTCATCAGACTTTCTTTCCAGTCCCTTCCCCAGCCTCATTGCCCCTCTGGACCCTCTGTCTTTTTCTTGAAGTGAAGGCCCCACAACTGCTCCCACTACTTGAGGGAAGGCCTCCCCAGTGCCCAAGACAGGGGGAGAATGATGTCCCTACTCCTGCTGGCCACACTATTGCTGATACAAGCCAGGATGCCATTGGCCTTCCAGGCCACCTGGCTACCCTACTGGCTCCTGTTCAGCCTGTTGTCAACCAGTACTGCCAAGTCCCCCTCTGCCAGGCCACTCTCCAGCTACTCATCCCCCAGTCTGTAGCTGCAGGGGGTTGTTGTGGCCAAAGTGTTAAACCTCATCCTGTTGACCTCTGCCCAGTGACCCAGCCTGTTCAGATCTCTCCAGTGTCTTCCTTCCCTCCAGCAGATCAGCTGTCCCCCCTAACTTGGTATCATCCAGGAATTTACTCATGGTAGACTCAATCCCCTCATCATGGTTGTCAATAACATTGAAGCCCTGGTTGTCCTTCAGCCTGGTAAAGCATCAGCAGAGCAGTCCTATCTCCTCCCAGCCCAGTTCCTCAGACCCACTGCCCCAGTCCATCCTGCACTGGGAGCCACTCAATGTGACACTGGCGATGGGTTCACACCTGGTTTGCACTGCAGGACCAGGAAGGTCTTGGCTGCACAAGCACAGTTTAATTCCTTGAACTCATGTGGTCCAGGAGAGCCGGAGAGCTCCATCCCCTCCCAGAATGCTGGGATGTGGCACAAAGTTTGATGGGATTGTCGCTGGCACAGCTGCGTAGTTGTGATTGAGGAGATGCTTTAATCTCCATCCCTTCTGGGCTTCCAGCATTTCCAGAAAACCACCCGGGGACTATTGTTGCTCTTCCTCAACTTAATGGTGTGGAGTCAGGCTGGGGGTTGGAAGTGGGAGGAAGGTCAATGCATTTGAGTTTTTAGCTTTGTACTTCATAGATCGTTTGCTGGTGACGTCTAAACATCTGAATAACATAGGGACCCTCCTATTTTCCTTTCCCAGTGAGTGTACCCATTTTATTTAGAGGGAAATGACAATTAATGGGGTTTTATCCAGCTTGTCCAAGGTCAGTGGGAGAGAGTTCCTTTGATAAAAGCCAGATCTCTCCTCTCCTAATCTGAGGCATTAACTGCACCAACATCCTTCTTCCTCCATCCCCTCTCAGGCTTCAGAACTCCGCGCTAAGGGGTTGTTTTCATAGGGCATGGCCCTGATAAGTCACTTCTTTGAACAATGGCCAATTCGCTGCCCATTGTTCAGCACTAATGAGCCGGATGAACTGGAGTTCAGCTGGACACCGAGACTTTACACCCCCATGGGCAGTCAGAGGTCTGAGCCCTGGGGCTGGTGCTGGGAAAACAAATCCAATAAGTTTGGAGAGAAAGATGAGGAAGAGAACAGGGGCAGGTGTAGGGTCAAGCTGGTTTCTCTGGTTTCTTCTGCTGCACCATAATCACTCCCAATTTGTCTTTTGTCTTTGAGACAATCGTGTTGCCTGTGTGATGTTGTCCCTCTGCCCTGCTGCTCTCTTCCAGAAATATTGCATCCGGTTCTGGTGTCCCCACCATGAGAGGGACAGAGATCTGTTGGAATGAGTCCAGAGGAGGGCCATGAGGATGATCCAAGGGCTGAAGCACCTATGCTGCAAGGACAGGCTGAGGGGGCTGGGATTGTTCAGCCCAGAGAAGAGCAGGCTTTGGGCTGACCTTCCAATACTAGAAAGAAAACTACAGGAAGGCTGGAGAGGGACTTTTATAAAAAAGTGTCCAGTGATAGGACAACAGGAAAGAGCTTTAAATGGGAGAATCAGTTTAGATTAGAATTTACAAAGAAATTCTTCAGTACAGGGGTGGCAAGACTCTGGAATAGGTTCCCCAGAGAAGTTGTGGATGCCCCCTCCCTGGAGATGTTCAAGGCCAGGTTGGAGGAGGCTTTGAGCCACCTGGTCTGGTCAAGAGGCATCCCTACTCGAGGCAGTGGAGGTTAGATTAGATGATCTCTGAGGTTTCTTCCCACCTAACTCAGTCCATGATTCTATGTAGAGGGATGGAGGGATGTTACCATTGTGTCCCAATCCAGCAGCACTTGGTGCTGGGAATCTTGGGGCTGGCTGTGCTTATGTGGTGGTTCTGCAAAATATTGAAGTCACTGAGTTGTTTGTTCACAGTCGTTTTCTCCCAGGGTCACAGATTAGGCAGATTCTGCTGGTAGTTTGGTTTTAATTACTGTGTGACCTCCTTGCTGCTGGTTCTCCCCTCGTTGTTTCACTCTGGGCTGTGTTCTGAGAAAAACTGGGCAGTGCTCCATGCCTTCCATAGATGTTTTGCCTGGAAGATGTCCCAGAACTGTAAGAAATGCTCCTGGCTGACTCAGAGAAGCCAAGAAATGAAAAGTTACCGGAGTGTTCCAGTTAAAACATGGGAGTACCCCACACTATTCTGGAGCAGCTCAGCCCGTGTCATCACAGCAGCCAAAGGAAGGTGGGACCAGAGGTCTCTTGTTCCCAGGGGACCGTTTGATACAGAAATAACGACTTGAATTAGGAGTTTTCCATGATAGCCTAAAATTAGACCTTTTGTGGAGTTGGAAAATTCTGTGTGGAATCATAGAGTCATAGCTTCATTAAGTTTGGAAGAGATCTCCAAGATCATCCAGTCCAACCAACAAGCCAATCCCACCATGGTCATTAAACCCGAGTGCCACATCTACACATTTGCTGAACCCCTCCAGGGATGGCAACTCCACGACCTCCCTGGGCAGCCTGTTCCAACTCCTGACCTTTCTGTCAGGGAAGAATAACAGGAATTGAAGTGGGTAAAGGGAAGAGGGAGAGAACCTCTGGTAGAGAGACTTGGTTTAATGGGGACTCACTACAGGTGACTTTCTTGCCTAAATCAGCCAAGATCCAGTGTGTTCTGGTCAGTGCAACTTTTCCTTGGGTCTTCTGCTGGGTGTAGACTGTTCTCCCTAGTAGTAAGTGATAGGACCAGAGGAAATGGCTGCAGCTGCACCAGGGGAGGTCTGTGCTGGGTGTGTGAAGAATTTCTTCACTGAAAAGGCCATTGGACATTCGCCCAGGCTGCCCAGGGCAGTTCTGAAGTCCCCATGTCTGGAAGGATTTAAAGCACGTGGAGATATGGTGCTGAGGCACATGGGTTAGGAGTGACCTGGCAGTGCTGGGGGAACAGTTGGACTTGATCTTAAAGGTCATTTCCAACCCAAGAGATTTTTTATTTCTGTAATGTTACTCATCTAACTGGACTCTGACTTGCTGGTGATGCTGCTGTGTGATGGACAAACATGGAGATTCCTTTGCATGGTGCTACATAGGCATAAACCCACAACTTTATCATCCTCACTGAATTATTCTTGGAATGTTGTCAAATAAAATCCCAACCTGGCAGCACGACTTCATCTTCATTGTACTTGTGCCTTGAATCTCGCAAACAGACTTCAAGCTGTGTTCTGGAGGAGCTCCTGCTTTTTGCCTTGTGCTCTTTTATACAAAGCAATCTGCAACACGTGTACCTAGAGGAATGACCCCCCCCCCAATGCATCGATACCTGTCCCTGCATTGTAAGACTTGCACATTAATTTGCTTATTTTCCCTCTGAGCGAAGAATCTCGGGGACCCACAAATGTGGTTGGAATCATCTTGATCCAATTTGCCATGTAGTTGGGCTGGACTGTGCAGATATTTTCTGTATGTTTGGTGAAAAAGGGGTCAAACCTTGTATCTGAGCCTCCTATTTCTGGCCAAACGTCCGATGGTTTTAATCCTTCTTTGAACACGAATCTTCCAGGAGCTTGTTTTGATTTATTAACCTGACTGCTTGAACAGAGAGTCTCTGGAGCTGTGACCTCCACTGAGGAAAGCGCATGCTCAGACATTTCTGCTCTCAGTCCTTCCACGCTCAGCACTAAGTGTCTGAAAGGCCCTCATGTGCACCACAAGGCTCCTCAGAGACGTGGGTAAGCCACTACTTCTGTAAGTTTTTGGTATGGATGGCTCTTGGGATCTACGTGAGGTAGTGAGACTTGCGCCAAGCAGTTACCCCAGTGAGGTCTGTTGTGGGGCTCTGGTTGGGTTGCCACACCTCTCCATGGATGAGGAGCACCAATGTGGGTGGTGCTTCTTGAGCTCTCTGCTCTGGAGTGACATTAACATGGACCAAGCACTCCTGGAGACCACAGCTGCAGTAGGGTTGCTGTCTTATCAGAAAAATAAGGGATTTGACGGATGTTACCCCATGCAGCATCATAGAATCACAATCATTTAGGTTGGATAAGTGTGGGAAAACCCCAGCAGTTCCAAGGCCGCCACTAAACCATGTCCCTAAACCATTAAATCCTCCTCTCGATCTCTCAGAGAAGACCTCGACATCACCTCTCCCTGCGAGCTCTGGGAAGGTGCAGTGATCCAGTGTTGGTGGACCCCCCAGTCCCCATTTGTCCCATGGTGATGTTTGAGCACCCCAAGCATGGACATCACATGGACAATGCACAGATGGATGGATGCTGTCCCCAGAGCCCCGCAGTGAACATGCCTTTCCCCACTGAGTGGCGGGATGAATAATGCTCTTAACATTCTCGTGGAGCTCCACAGCCGGCGTGACGTGGCAGCAGCCGTCTGGGTCATTCTACCTCCCTTCCTGTTACTCACTCAGTGACTGACTAATTCACGCATTTCTGGCCAACGTTCTTCCAGCTTGGCTGCCTCAGAGAAGACACTTCTGACAAGGAAGGTGCTATGGAGTCCCTGCTGCCAAGCAAAGTTAGATCCACAGTTGCTGGCCTGTACTTCATTTTATAATTGCTAAGTCTGTAGGGAATTGGAACCAGGTCTTGATTTTCTTAACCCTGCAGAGCTGATGTGCTGCAAACAGCAGAGGTGGCCCAGCAGCTGGAGGCAGCACAGCAGGACAGTTCGGAGCCCATGGCAGAGCTGTCTCTGCAGGGCAGACCGCAGCAAGCTGCTGCTGACCAGGTGAAGGACATGGTAGAAGTCTGGAGAGATGTTTGCTGGGTGCTGCTTGAGCTTCTTCTGCAAGCTAGGTGTTGGGAAAGGAAAGTAGTGGAAGGTGGTGGAAATACTGAGTAGAGCCAGTAACCTTCCTTGTGTTCAGCAAATTTCAAACTTCTGCATTTCGTAAGGAGCAGTCGATGTTCACGGGCCAATAGCATCGCCCACCTTGGTGTACTGCTCCCCATGCTGACGCTGACCAGATGTTTAGTCGCATCTGACTAACCTCTATTGCACAAGCTAAGGCCTTTCCTGTGCTCTGGGCCAACCCTGAAGCTCCCAAGCATGAAGGGATCTCCATGGGACATGGGGTCTTTGAGAGGTTCTCAGAGCACGGAGTCCTCTCACTGTGTCCTGAGCACCGCGCACTTCTGGGGTTTGAAAGGGCATCAGACGTAGCGGTGAAAGCCAGCACCATGAAGGAAGCCTGGGGATAGAGAAGGACAATCACAGAATGACAGAACTTTAGGGATTGGCAAGCTGCTTGCATTGCATCTTGAAGACGTTCCTGTCCCCCTTTTTTCCAGGGAAATCTCAGTGGGCATCACGTAGACCCCTGTGGTTCACACACCAGCCAGTGGTGTTGGGTGCTGGCTTCAGGAAATCTCAGTTTTGGCCCTTTGTGCTCTTTCCCAAAGCACCTGCTGCAACTACACTTGTGACTGAGAGATGCCATGGCTGCCAAGCCTTGGCTGTTCCTGAGGTGGCTTTCTTACCTCTAGGATCCCCTTTGTGCCGTGAAAGCTGCCTCCAAGACGGGTTCCGTGGCGTGCACGTGAAGGTCTTGTGCTTTTTCCCTCTCGTTTCTAATGGAGAAGCGTGGAGCCAGTGGCACGGATAGTCAATGACGGTGAGTTGTCACTTGTGTAAGTTGTGCCGAAAATTCTTTGACACTCTGGTTGGTGGAAGTGGTTCTGAAGGAGGATCTGCATCCAGACTGGGCTTCATCTCTGTTGTGGTCTGAGCTGCCTAGTAGCCAGGATTGAGAGGTCTTCAGCTGGAGTGAGGTTGAAAAGATCAGGGAGAATCGCATCATTTTGTGCCTCGGTTGCCTCCCTGTCAGCACGGAGCAGCACAGAACCACTGACCTGGGCTCAGAGCTTGTCAGGGAATATCTCTGGTGTCTGTCAGATTTCTTTGCCGTGGTGCCTACTGCAACTTCTTTGGAGTGAAAGCACTGCTTGGGGCCCCCCTAACAATTGTCCAACATGTGGGTACCTCCTGGCAGCTCACGGTGAAAATCCAGAGTATTTTAGCTCAAAACTTCAATGCCAACCCCTCTCTTACACCTCTCTTTTCCCTCCCCTAATTCACCTGCTCTTCTATAAATCCTTAGATATTTCTGCTTCCTTCTATCTGCTCTCTTGCCCTCCACATTCTCATCCTATCACAAGGCTGGTCTGTAGCCTCTGCAAGATCTGAGTCTGGAAGGGTTCTTGAGTTGTCCCTCACCCATCTGTGAAGACCTTAGACTCTTGGATACTGCACCTGAACATCAAACAGTACCTCAAAGCACCTCTTCTGTTAAGCTCTGATAGACCCAGTTTTGGGGGTGGGATGTATGTGCTTGGTTCAACCATCACATGTTTTCCAGAATCACAACCTTCATGACTTCATTTCTAACATAGGGCAGTCACATCCAGGAGCTTCAACTGTCAGACGAGGAGCAGAACCCCCGATGAGTTTCCCCACATGTTTCTCCCTGGAGATGAAGATCATCCGCCCAGTGAAGTGGCTGGTGTGTCTCCACATAAGCCCAGAAAAGTTTTAGGAGGTCAGTAAATAACCATCTGTTTGAGCTTGGGGTGGAGATCTTCGTGGTGGTGAATGAATCATGAGCTTGTGGACTACCCAGTGTTCTCATCTGAGAAATCAAACAATTAGGGGCCAATCTGGCCAAACAGTGATTTTTCTGAGTAGGACTTGTTCTAAGCCACTGATGACAGCATGTGTCATCCCAGGTTGTTAGAAGAAGTCCTACATTCAACTCTTTATATCCTGCCTACTTATCTGCTAGCAGAGGGGAATGGAACCATCAGGACCTCTTTGGCTTCTACTGAGTTCTGAACTTTATTGTGTCCTCTTGGCCAGGAGCCCTTTGTGTAACCCTTATGTTATTCTTGTGGTGGAATGAGATCCCACATGGTTTAGTGGGCAAGATGGGTTTGGGTTGACTGTTGGACGATGATCTTGGAGATCTCTTTCAACCTTAGTGACTCTATGATCAGCTTTGCTCCTTTCAACTTCCAGGCAAAGTTCCTGCTCCCTTACAGAGGAATGTGGGAGCTGATATCACATGGAGCTCTTCTTGGAGGAGAGGAGACTCAAGGGGGACCTTCTCCCTCCTTCTCCCTGAAGGGATGTTGTAGTCAGATGGAGGTTGGGCTTTTCTCTTAGGCAGCCAGCATCAGGATGAGAGGGTAGGGCCTGAAGCTGCCAGGGGAGATTTAGGTTGGATGTTAAGAAGCCCTTTCTCACAGAAAGGGGGATCAGACACTGCAATGGACTGCCCAAGGCAGTAGGGGAGGCCCTATCCCTGGAGGTCCTGAAGGACAGCCTGGCTGTGGCCCTTAGTGCCCTGGTCTGGCTGATGCGGTGATGTTAGGTCTTGGACTGGGCTGGATGAGGTTATAGGTCTTTTCCAGCCTCAGTCATTCTGTGATTCTGCTTCTAGCTGTGTGTCCTCCCAAAGAATTAGGCTCTCTGTGTTGTTGCTTGCTACACAAATCAGAAAACTTTGATGCTCTAGAGCTTGTCAGGTGTGGAAGCTGGGCCTTGACCCCTGCACTGTGAGGGGACAACCTGTCCTCCCTTTCCCTTTTTAAAATAGGCTGCTCCGAGCACTAGAACAGATTAAGGCACTGTGGGTGTTTCAGCCTTTCAGGATGATTGATCTCCTCTCTGAGAGAGGCAGATGGTGCTGTGATGAGTTCCAGATCCTTTCAATTGAGCATCTCCAGGGAAAGTTTTAAAGACCAGGCTTTGGGGTGAAGGTGCTCCTCAAAACCGAAGCTGTTCTGATGAGCCGGTTGTGTTTCTAAAGGCAGTTTCTTGCCTTTATGGTGATGAAGAGCAGCTCCGGGAGCCAGCTGGCAGTGGTGCCCAGATGAAAGCTTGTGCTGCATCACTCTTCCTTGAAGTTCTCCCTCAGCCTGCCCCAGTCCCAGCTCTGTGCTGGTTTGGGCTGTCTGCCTTGACTTCGGCAATTACTGAAAGGTTATTGTAGGTTTAAAACATTTGGCAGCCTCTTCAGCTCCCCCAGGCAAAACTGCCTGTTTATTGTTCCAGGGCCGCTGAAACATCCCCATGGAAAAGAGCTTTTCTGTGGGTTTCTTCTCCAAAAGAGGTCTTGGCTGCCCTCTGAAACTTCAACACTGTTGGAAACAGAGTTATTGGTTTCTACTCCATAAATCACAGCTTGGGGTTTTGGTTGCTTTGCTCTCTCCCTGCTGTCTCACCCCAGTGCTGGTAACAAGCGCTGATCCCCAAAGGAGAGGTGAGGTCCTGGGACTGCCCTCAATTTTGACTTCTGCTGCAAACCAACCCCACCCACTAGCATCATATTGGGCTGGGAAAGTGCTAGTGGGTAACAGAACTGCTGTCCTCTGTGTGTTGGTTGGTCTTCACTGGGGTCCATTGACTCTGGTTTGTGCTTCACTTGAGCATCATGAAGTCATTTAGTCTGGAAAAAGACCTTTAAGTTCATCGAGCCAAACAATTCCTCCACCACTGCCAGGTCCCCACTAACCTCTGTTCCTCACCCCACATCTCCATGGCTTTGCAACCCCTTTAGACATGGAGCCAACCCCATTGCCCTGAGCAGCCTGGACCAGGGGTCTCTGATTCCGCTTGGAGCCAGTATATTCCAGTGCTCCAGAGCAGCTACTCTGGGGCTCGGTCCTTCGAGCACTAAGCACTCAGGTCTTTGAGAAATCATCTCCAAGAAGAGGAAACCCTACTGTGGGACGGCCTTGTATATTAATTTAAAATAAGCAAGTGCCCTGGAATCTATGTTGGGTTTATCTTCAGAGGAACCAGTGCATCCAGTTCTGCAGGAAAATCCCTGCATTCCTCCGTGTGAAGGGAAGGGTGGCTGGGAAGCAAAAGCTATCTTTTGTCTATCGGGCTGCTTCAAGGGTTTGGAAGTGTGTGTCAAAGCAAAGCCATTCATATACCCAAAGAGCAAAAAAATGGGTAGTTTGGGGGTTTTCCCCCTCCACCATCAACTCTGACTGTGGTAATGATCCAGGATTTCCTCTTCTCCCCAGCAGCAGGTGATAGGACCAGAGGAAACAGCTGGTACTTGCATCAGGGAGGTTTAGGCCGGGCATTAGGAAGAGTTTCTCTGCTGTAAAGGTCACTGGACATTTGCCCAGGCTGCCCAGGGCAGTGTTGGAGCCCCTCGTGTCCGGAGGATTTAAAGCATGTGGTGGTGTGGCGCTGAGGCACATGGGTTATGGGTGACCTGCAGGGCTGGGGGAACAGTTGGACTCAGGGTTTCTTCCAAGCAAAGTGATTCTGGTGTTCGTAAATGCTGGGGTGTTTCTAATCCTTCAGCCCACTGTAGAGGACCCTGAAGCATCACTCAGATCCTCTCCCACTGTTATTGGCAGAAATCCCTGGGTGCAGGCAATCCCTGCCCACAACCTCTGCACTACCCTCAGTATCTATCAATGTTCCCAGTGACCAGGCCCATAATGAACAAGAACGATTTCTGATTCTGGCTTTGCCACCCTTTCCCACTCAGACACCTGTGATTTAGCTGGAATAAGGAGACAGCCCGCCGTGTCTGCAGGGATGCAGCAGCTGATGAAGTGGCTCCTCATCATGGCAGCTCATTGCACATCCCGACGCGAGCAGTGCCTTGAACCTCTCAGGTTTTACCAAGCGCTGGGGAACTTCTGAGTGGATTTATCTGGCTTTTCTCCTCGCATTTGACGTGGACTTTATGTTAATGTGTTTCAGCTCTCTTGATGTTCCTGTCAATATTGCGGCTTGCGTGGCTTTGCCGGCGAGAAAGCAAATCCAAACCTTCACAGGAGGGATGGATTCAAAGCACCTGCTTGTAAACACGTTCCTCAAGGCAGACTATTAGTAGAATATTCATGGTGTAGGTTTGTTGTTCAAAAAAAGGAAAGAAAATTCAGGCTTAAATATTTCTGTGTGCTGTATCCCCCACACTTTGCCTTTTGGGGCTCTGTGAGTGCTGTGGGAGATTCTGGCATTATGTAAAAGTCATCTTTTGGGAGAAAGAGAGGAAATCTCCACTCGCCTTCTGAACTGTGCTTTTGGGTTGGTGTTTTCCCCTGCTTTGTTAACAGGCAGCTCTGGTATCAATCTTTTTGTGAGGGTGAGGTTGCAATAGCAGCCTCTACTTCATATGCATGGGGTGTTTTCCTAGAAAAGTGGAGTTTACACTTAAATAATAATTTGATTTAAAAAGTGGGATTCTGGGGACTCACATCTGTAAACCTTCCACCATTTCCAGAACTTGGGGCCATGCTGATTGGAAATGCAGTGTTCATACAGATCCACACTGTTCACTGCATCCCTCACCCGTCCTCAGGCTGCCAAAACTCCTTCAGGCCCCTTTCTGGTAAAGATGAGTCTGATTATTGTGATTCTTAAACACTTTTATCAGGGGTTGAAATTAAACCCTTTCACCAGCCTGTTGCAAACCTGGGGGACTTCTCTGGAAAGAGTTTGGCAGCTTCCACATCCTTGGGAAATGTTGGTTGTGCCACATCGGCTCTGCAATAAATTAACTGATAGATACATTATTTGGTTTGTTCTGCTGCAGATCTCGTCCTGCCAAGTGGACAGGGAACTGCCAAGCCTACAACCACCCTGAATACATCGCGTATGCTCAAAGAATTTTAGAAGAAGTAATGGGAGAACACAGTGAGCACCTCCTTCGGAGCAGGTTGTAGCAGCGCTATGGAACCTGGATGCTGGGCTTTGCACCAAGAATAAGAGTTTGGGGCCTCTCCTGCCCCTCTACTTTGGCCTGTTGAGACCATGTCTGGAATCCTGTGTCCAGTTCTGGGCTCGTCTGAATTCCAGGAGGACTCAGAACTGCTGGAAACGGTCCAATACAGAGCCACGAAGATGATGGTGTGGAACATCTCCCTGATGAGGAAAGGCTGAGGGAGCTGGGTCTCTTCAGCTTGGAAAAAAGGAGACTGAGGGGTGACCCCATTAATGTTTATAAAAATGGAAAGGGTGGGTGTCAGGAGGATGGAGCCAGGCTCTGCTCAGTGTCGTCTAGTGGTAGGATGAAGGGCAATGAGTGTAAGCTGGAACATAGGAAGTTCCACATGAATATAAGAAGGAACTTCTTCCCAGTGAGGGAACACTGGAAGGGGCTGCTCAGGGAGGTTGTGGAGTCTCCTTTTCTGGAGACATTTAAAACCCACCTGGACATGTTCCTGTGTGACTTGATTTAGGTGATCCTGCTGTGTTGGGGGGATTGGACCGGATGATCTTTCAAGGTTCCTTCCAATCTGTAACATTCTGTGATCATCAGCAAGCAGAGAGCAGAGACCTCACAGATCCTCCTCTTGGTAGGCCCATGTGGTGAACCCTGTAGTGGCTCTAGTGCAGCCTGTGGAGCCAACTCAGCTTGCCTCTCTAGATCATTCCTCAAGCTGCCCTTGAACACTTGGCTGAGCCTGTAGTATTCACTGTAGTTACTACAAATCTCTGTAACACAAACAGTTACCCTGGTCTTACAAGCTCTTCCAGTGACCATTTCCTCAACAATCAAACTCCAATTTGTATTGAACCAAAGGCTGATGACAGACTTCAGCAGGATGAAGCAATTTCTCTCAGCATTTTTGTGGGTTTAACTAAACCCAGCGATTACAAGCAGAGAGGAAAGAACCGCCCCCAGATTTTCCATTAAAAAAAAAAAGGAAAAGAAATGAGTGAATAAACATTCTGGAAGAGCTATGGATGGTAAACAGGCTGGATAGACACCACGTACCGTAGCCTTGACCGCCCATCAAGAACTCACTGTTACTCCCAGTCAAACCAGTTGCTGATGTGGTCTTCTTGGCAGCTCCAGCTGTTTCTGAACATTTCTGCTTTCCCATGATGCAGGACAAGGGAAGGAGATAAAATACAGTAAAACAAATCCTAACCCCAGCCAAACCTTTGGCTCAGTGAGCACCAGGAGACCAACCAGGACCACAGCACCCCTTCAACAGATTGCTCCCAACGGCTTCTCCAATGCCAGTGCTGGCACAGGGCAATCCCATGGGAAGAAGCTCCGCACCGTCGCCTGCCCCTAGAGCCAGGCTTTGGATGTTTTTGTGAAAACAGCTTGGAAAAGACTGTAGTCATCAGTCACAAGAAAACCCCATAGTCCTCCCAGCGTAAAATCAGAGAAGGCTGCCAGGCTGGATTTAGCTGGGTTTATGAACCACCCACAACGGGGTGGGCTCTGCTCAACATTCAGCAGGGTACCTGATTACTGCAGGAAGGAGCAAAACTGAACCCAAGTTCACAGAGGAGCAAGTGCATCTTCACACGGAAGATAAGGGCTCAGGCGTCAGTAGTAGGTATCCCTAGATGTGTGCTGGGATGTAGAAGGTGTTTCATAAATGCCTGAGCCACCACCAGCTTGTAGAACTCGTTATAGCTCTCAATGTCCCAGGATGATCCCTTGGAGCAGGAAGCATGTGCTGCGAGTTTAGGCACGAGATGAGTTTCTTGGGTTTCTAATTGGCAGGGCCCGAAGGATGACCTGAACGACCAGCACCTGGGTCTTGCTGCTGGGGGAGCATCTTACTGTTCATGGGCTACATCTTGGTGTAGATCTATCAGTCCCAGTGGCATCTCCCTGCATGTATCTGCAGTTGAGGAATGAGCAGTGCTACCTCACACAACCCTTCTGACAAACAGCTAAAGATCTGGAGTATGGAGGTGTTCCAGCTCTTGGTGGGCTTCAGCTGCACCTCTGATGCTGAGTGTCCTGAGCAGCTAGCTGGAGGCTGGGCTCAACCAAGGCTGTGTCCCTGCTCAGGTTTGAAAATACATTGAAGATCACATAATCACAGAATGATTAATGCTGGAAAAGCCCTGTGACCTCATCCAGCCCAACCCAGGATCTAACAAAGCAGCCAGGGCACTAAGGGCCACAGCCAGGCTGTCCTTCAACACCTCCAGGGATGGGGACTCCACCGCTGCCCTGGGCAGTCCTTTCCAGGGTCTGATCACTCTTTCCAGGAGGAAGGGCATCCTAACATCCAACCTAACCCTCCCCTGGCAGCTTCAGGCCCTGCCCTCTCATCCTGGTGCTAGTTGCCTGGGAGAAGAGCCTGACCCCCAACTGACTACAACCTCCCTTCAGGGAGTTGTAGAGAGGGAGAAGGTCCCCCCTGAGTCTCCTCTTCTCCAGGCTAAACACCCCCAGCTCCCTCAGCCTCCTCTTATCAGACTTTCCCTCCAGTCAAGATAGAATCATTGAACTATAGAATCTATTGGGTTGGAAGGGACCTCTGAAGGCTGTCTAGTCCAACACCCCTCCAACAAGCAGAGTCATCACTCACTAGACCAGATTGCCTGGAGCCCCATCCAGCCTGACCTTGAACCAGGGATGGGACCTCCACTGCCTCTCTGGGCAGCCTGTTCCAGGGATCCTCCACCCTCAGATTCAATAACTTGTTCCTCATGTCCAACTTCAGTCTGCCCTTTTCCAGCTTCAGACCATGACCCCTCATCCTATTGTTCCCTGCCCTTGTGAACAGTCTTCCCCAACCTTCTGACAGCCCTTTTAGGTACTGTAAGGTTGCTATCAGGTCCTACTGGAGTCTTCTTTTCAGGCTGAACAACTCCAACTCTCTCAGCCTGTCTCCAGAGCACAGGCGCTCCAGCCCTCTGAGCATTTCTGTGGCCTCCACTGGACCTGCTCCAACAACTGTCTTGTTTTGGGAGCTCCAAAACTGGATGCAATATTCCAAGTGAGGTCACAAGATCATCAAGTCCATTCACTAACCCAAACTGTACCAAGCCTGCAGCTAAACCACAGACCCTCAAGGCTTTGTGCCACATGGAGATATTGCTCAGGAAGGAAAGAAAGGGGAAAAACAAACCACTGGCTTTTGGAGCAGATGGCAAAACCCACTGTGATCAACGAGCCCCGTTAACTGAATAGGAGGAAGGAGGAATCATTTCCTCAGGCCTCCCTCTGTGCCTGGTCAATAATGAAAGTCTCCCCAGACCTACGTGAGCCGCTGGAGCGTGAGCACCTGGAAAGCTCTGGGCTGCAGGGAGCCAAAGGAAGCAGAGCCTTGCTGTTAAAGGCTGTCCCGTGTTATCTCACCAGCCCACGCATTTCTTGCTGAACCCGCTAGGGCTGGCAGAGATAAATTCCTCTCCTCTCTGGTTAAAGGTAACGGAAGGTTTCTAGAGGACACCTGAGCTCACTGGGGAGAAACATCCTGCTCTGGGAACGGAAGGTAAAACTGTCACGTTGAGCTCATTGCAGCTCATGTCACTGTCAGACAGAGCACTCGTATACAGCTCTGCGTGGCCACAGCTGGCTGCTATGGGCCATAAGGAAACATTTCTGCCCCACAAGGGTTCCCTGGGCCTGGCCCAGGCTGCCCAGAGCAGTGGGGGAGTCCTTGTGCCTGAAGATATCCCAAAGCCATGGAGATGTGGAGTGAGGGACAAAGATTAGCGGGGACCTGGCAGTGCTGGGAAATGGTTGTCTGTGCTCTTAAAGGTCTTTTCCAGCCAAAATGATTCTATGCTCTTCCCCTGCTCCCTTCCCTCGGTCCCTGGAAGACTGTGCAGGGGTACATGGGGCAGCACTAGGAAGCTGCAATCCTTCCTGTGCCTGCTGCTATCAAAGGGAGATGAAGAGAGATGGTTCCTGCTCCCCAAGGAGCAAATTTAGGTGGTTTTAGTGATGTGATTGATGGAGCTGTTGCTGCATTTGTTCCTACAAGGTCAAACCATTTGTTTTCGTGGTGCATGCTAATATAATCTGGGGTTTATCCTCATCTGTCTCTTCAAAACCAATAAATTCTCCAGGGCTGGTTTGGGGAAGTGCTGCAGATCCCCTCCTACGTGATGCGTTTACGCACTGATCTGAATTCAGCCCTGTGCTCCCGTAATTGCTGACGGGCTGTAAAGTTTATAAACGTCTCTTTGAGGTTTGAATTTAAGAGACAAGCCCAGGAAATAGATCTTAGGACAAACACACCAGAACTGCACACAGGCTCCCGGTAAAGAGGAAGAAAGAAAACAAGTTTTATGCCAGAGCATTAATGGTCTCCCAAATGTTGGATGCCATCTGCCAGGTGTGTTCCACTCTACAAGAAGCTGCATTTATAACCCATAAACACTGTGAGTCCCACTCCCTGCCCTGCTCATGCTTCTTCAAAGGAAAGATGTACCCAACAGTGACTTGGGAGAGGAAAAGTTCACTGGATAAAAACTGGCTGCATGGCTGAGCCCGGAGAGTTGTGTTGGGTGGAGTGAAATCAAGCTGCCACCTGGTTGCAGGCTGTTTCCTAGGGCTCAGGATTGGAGCCAGTCTTGTTTAACATCTTTATTACTGATCTGAGTGAGGGGATTGAGGCAAGTTTGCCAGTGACACCAAATTGGGCCGGTGTGTCGATCTGATGGAGGGTAGGAGGCCAATGCAGAGGAACCTGGACAGGCTGGACTGATGGGCTGAGCTCAGCTGTGTGAGGTTTAAAAATGCCAAATGCTGGGTCCTGCTTTTTGGCCAAAACAGCCTCCTGCAATGCTGCAAACCTGGGGAGGAGTGGCTGGAGAACTTCTGGGCGGAAGAGGACCTGGGGGTGCTGATTGCCAATGGCTTTACACGAGCCAAGAGTGTGCCCAGGTGGCCAAGAAGCCAAATGGTATCCTGGCCTGCATCAGCAATAGTGTGGCCAGCAGGACTAGAGAGGTGACCATCTCCCTGTACTGGGCACTGGTGAGGCCTCATCTTGAGTGCTGGGGTCAGTTCTGGGCACCTCAATACAAGAAGGACCTTAAGGCGCTGGAACTAGCCTAGAGAAAGGCAGTGAGGCTGGTGAAGGGCCTGGAGGACAGATCTGCTGGTGAGTGGCTGGGAGAACTGGGGGTGTTTCGCTTGGAGAGAAGGAGGCTGAGGAGAGACCTCATTGCTTTTTACAGGTCCCTGAAGGGAGGCTGTAGAGAGCTGGGAGTCAGTCTCTTCTTCTAAGTCACCAGTGATAGGACAAGAGGAAACAGCCTCAAGTTGTGCCAGGGGAGGATTAGATTGGATATCAGGAAAATTTTCTTCCCTGACAGAGTGGTCAGGGGTTGGAACAGGCTGCCCAGGGATGGAGGGCGTCCCTGTCCCTGGAGGGGTTCAATGAATGAGTAGATGTGGCCCTGAGGGACAGGGTTTAGTGGACAGGGTGGGGTTGGGTTGGTGGTTGGACTTGGTGATGTTGGAAGTCTCTTCACACATTAGCAATTCTATGGTTCTATGATCCTGCTAGTGTTTGTGGAGATCAGCACGTCCAGGTTCTAGGCTCCAAAGCAGGATCAAGAGGAGCGTCAGGGGAATAAGAAGCCGGATCCTCTCCTCTGATGGTGATGCTCAGGTCTCAGTTCTGTTGTTGCTGTGTGCATGTGGTATCAGCAGGGTGTTTAGATTCCCTGAAACTCTTATTTTGCTGGAAAACAAGTCGGTATCTACTGATTCATTTAAGTCTGTTATCAAGTTTTGTTTTTATTGTGAATCCCAGGGATTCCACCCAAGGATGAGATTTACCAGAGGCCTGAGAGCCCAGTTATGTGTGTTATTTCCACCGGACCAGGAGTGGGTTGAAATCCCGAGAACTGGATGTTTGCACGGTCCAGGACAAAAAAGATACAACCAGAACTGGGTTGTGTCTCTTTCCCCCTCTGAGTTAGCTGTCAGCAGCCATAACCTTAAGGCTGAGAAGTTTATTTACTATGCAAAGGCCCTATTTTCCCCCGCTGATCCCAGCTTTTCTTGGCGTGCGTTCCTTGGCAGCATCCCCTTAACCATGGACACCAGAGGCATGGCGTTCAACTGGGGTGTCAAATGGACAAGCACAAGGATACTGGGGATTTAAGTGGGTGCAGTTCTAAGAAAAACCAGTGGAAAATATGTTTACTGTGGGCTCCCATAGCACCTAATCGAGGCAGTGGTGTTCTCTGTAGGAACACAGGGGATGCTTTTCTGCTCTCTCCTCGGCTTTGGATCGATGTGACATAATCAGCAGAATTATTTTCTCACAGCTGCAGTGGAAAACTTTGTGCCAACAGTCAGGGATGTGTTAACAGGGGTGAAGAAGCTCATTTCCAGGCCAGCTTTTTGGCTGTCTGGAGCCTTTGTTTAGGAACTGTTGCTTCCTCCTAGTTTATTGAGATCCTGTCCACAGCGAAGTCTGTTGTTATTGAACTATTAGTGTCACTATAAATCTCAGTGGCTAGAGAAGGGCGGCAGGTTGTGATCAAGAAGGAGCTGATCTAGAGCTGGCGTGAAACTATGGGTGATGCAGGGTGTGACAGTGTGAAGCCACCTATTTCTGTGCCTATAAAGGGCAAAATTAATCCACCCTAGTGTGTGGTGCTGGCATCACCCCATGAATTCCTGGGAATCCCATTTAGACAAACATAAAAGAAGGATTTTCCTGGTGGCTGAGGGAGGGTCTGACTGCTGCTGAGGGTGTCCAGTCCCTCTTCCATGCATGGGGTAACACCTGGGTGTTTGGATCAAACCTGGTCCAGCCAAGCATCTCTTGAGAGCCAGCTCTGGTTCCTGCATTTTGTTGGATCGATGAGCCGATTCGCCCTGGGGGTGTTTGCAATTTGCTGTCTATTTGGGAAATAGATTAATATTCTTCTCTTTTACCTTTTATAGTGACGTTTAAGCATCATCCTCAGCCACGTGCAGGGAGTTGCTGCCTGGGGCTGTACTAGCACCTGGGACCTTCCCAGGCCATAATGCAGAGTAATAACCCCACACTTAATAACCCCAGAGCAGGATATTAACCCCCCACTTAATAACCAAAATGCAGGATAATAACCTCACACTTAATAACCCCACACTAACGAGCTCTATGTGTCACTGAGGACCAGACCTGCCATCCTCTGTCCAACCAGAATTATAGCTGGGCTTCTCACGCTGTTTTTCCAGGTGCAATTTGAGCACTTCTTCACTCTGGTTCAGGTTTTCTGCTGCAATCTCCATCCAAGCCAGGAAAGATAAACTTAAAAACAAGAAAAAAAAGAAAGACCCAGGATTCTCTCGAATTTACAGTTTACCTGCAATTTAAAAGAGTAAACACAGACATGCTGAGGATGCACAAACAGAGCTTGGAGAGCCCTTGGAGGATGGGTCAGGGTTTCAGCTCTGCCTGGGGATCTCATTATGGAAATCAGCACCGCTCCTGGGGCCAGGTAGGGAACACTCCTAATGACACTGGGTAGGCTTCTGCACCATCACCAGCAGCTCTGCTGCAGCCTGATAAATGGGTCAGGAAACCTGCTGCTGAGCTGAACTTGCTGAAGTATTACTGAATCACAGAGTTCAAGTAGTGGGGAAAGGATTCTGCCAACTGTCTAGGTGACTTTGCTCTGCAGCTGAGTCCCAAGCAGGACCTGAGGCATCGCAGACAGTCACCAGTCACCTCCCAGGTGACTGTCAAGCTGTGAATCTGAGAGTGTTAACAAAGCTCACAGTTTTGTGGAAGAGAGGTAAAAACCCCACAACCCTAAAAGCCTTGTATTGCTCCGCATCCATCTGATGTGAGCTCCCAGGATATGACTTCTGCAGAACCTATTCTGTATTTGAGACCCAGCCTGTGTTTGTCCTTGTCATGAGTCTTCCAACAAAAACATGTGAAAAGGGAACATTTGAATGGGAAGCTTCCATTTTACTATTTGTGTTCCCCCTCACAATATTCTGTTGCTCCTACTGCTGCTAATTACCAGGGATCTGGGCACCGAGAGCTTTTATCTCTAAGTGATGCAGCTTCTCCTGTTTCCTGCCCTTCAGTTAATCAGCTCCAGTCTCCTGCTCCATTTGTTTGTTCAACTTTTTAGAAGCTAATGGAGTGTTTGTGACATGAGTTGGCCTGAGACTGTGACAGCACAGCATGTTTGCGTGTGCCCCCAGGAGCAGGCGGGGGGGTCCTGGCCATGCCTGTCGCTCCCCATTGTGTCCCCTGATGCTCCTCTCCTGAGCTCACTGCATCCTCTGAGCACAGTTAGGAGGTGGCTCTGATCAAAGTTGTCTTTAATTTATTGCAATAAAGGGATTTTTTGTCTGTCTGCTCTTCCCCTTGACCATAACTAAGCCACGCTGGTTTACTTTTTCCTTTCCTCCCTTTCAGTGGGTCCTTAGATCCCACAAGACTTTGGTCTCCAATAGCTACAGGCTCAGAGGCTGTGTCTAGTGGGGAGCTGCTGGTGCTTAAGTGGAGTTTCTGCAAGGATGGCTCTGCTATAAGGTATCTCAGTCGTGCTCACACATGCGTTTTATTGCGACAAAAAAGAGGGGGAGTTTTGGCAGCTCTGTGCTCCTGGGATTGTATTTCAGCATCAGAGGAAGAGGCTGTAACACAAAGGCTCTACAGACGGTCCCACTTGAGTTCCCAATATGACAAAACAACCATTTAACCTCAAGGCATCGAGCAGGAGACGCTGCCTGTTCCCCAGGTGATTTGGGATGTTACGCACAGTCGTATAAAGATGCTGCTGTGTTACCTCCTGTAGTTGAGAGCTGTGAAGGGTTCATCACTTATTACAGAAAAAAGCACTTTCTCCAAACCAGGGCTGCTGCATCTTCCTTTGCAGCAAGATCTTCGCTGTTATGCTTATGGCATTGCAGCTTATTTCCGTGGCAACAACTGTAAGGTGATCATTCACATCCATCATCACTTCGGTGCTGTGAGCAAAGATCAACCTGGAGCCATCATTCTAAAAAGAAAAAAAAAAATGTACTTTGAAATTGTGAATTCAAGAAAATGAAAATCTTTGCGAATATCCCACATATTAAATGATAAGAGCTGGAGCTATGGGTGTGGTTTCTCTCCCCTCACAGCAGAAAAGTTGTTGAGGAATGAGCTGTTGACGAAGGAACACACAAACGCTGATTTGTGTTTTATTTGAGCTTTGCCAGCACTGGTGTCTCTTTTACTTTCCTTGAGGACTGCAGCTGCTCAGTCCTTTTTTACTTTGTTCCCTAAGTGATGCACAAATTGTTTCTTCATTCCAGGTTAGTTTTACAGTCCTTCTGCTGTGGTTCCATGCAGGTAATGAAGACGCTGCCTTGCTTGTCAGGAAAGGAGGTGGCTGAGCTGAAGGAGAGCAGTTGCATCTAGAGCAGTGCAACCACTATGGCTTACCACCAGCCCAGCTGTGATTTGCCCCAGTGGTGTTGAACACGATCTCTCATCTATCTGTGTCCAAAATCTCAACAGATTAATGAATTAAATTAGGATCCTGCCCATACGCTGAGACTTGCCTACGGAGTGTGTGTGGGACTCCAGCTTGGCTAGTTGTCAGCATCACACCTTGGTTCCAGTGGACCCCTGCCAACATATCAAAACGAGATGATTAGCCAGCCCAGAGGAGAGCAATGAGGCTGGGGAAGGGACTAAAGGGAAAGTCTGATGAGGAGAGGCTGAGGGAGCTGGGAGTGTTTAGCCTGGAGAAGAGGAGACTCAGGAGGGACCTTCTCCCTCTCTACAACTACAACTGAAGGGAGGTTGTAGTCAGGTGGGGGTTGGGCTCTTCTCCCAGGCAACTAGTGCCAGGGTGAGAGGGCAGGGCCTGAAGCTGCCAGGGAAGGTTAGGTTGGATGTTAGGAAGCCCTTCCTCCTGGAAAGGTTGATCAGACCCTGCAATGGACTGCCCAGTACAGTGGTAATGTCCCCATCCCTGGAGGTGTTGAAGGACAGCCTGACTGTGGCCCTTAGTGATTCTGATTCTAAAACTTCTCCAGTGAAGTGATCCTGCTGTGGCAGGGACATTGGACTGGATGATCTTTCGGGGTCCCTTCCAATCCCTAATGATTTTATGATTCTATGTTCTGGCTGATGGGGTGATGTTAGGTCCTGGGCTGGGCTGGATGAGCTCAGAGGACTTTTCCAGCCTCAGTAATCCTGTGATTCTGTGAGATCTATTTGAACTGGATACTTGGTGCAAGTATCCAGGCCACTGGTACCACAAAACAAGCTAAAGGAGATACTGTACATACACTTCCCTGAAATATGTGCTTTGTCGTAATAGAAGTAAGAAAGATGGCTCTGGGACAACACATAGATCGATTCTGCTGGTGTAGAATTTGTTCTTCAGGTGATGTGGGTTGGGGAAGTAAACTTTCTCCATAGATTTATGGGTTGTGTCTGTAGCTATTCCATAATTCTCTACTTAGTGGATGGTCTTAATCTAAGCACAGTAGTGAAGAACTGGCTCTGATCGTGGTTTTGGAACAGTCAGACAGGGTAGGTTTGTTGTTTTCTTGATTTTAAATGTCCTGCTGCAGCTAGCAGAGTCACTGTGTGACATGGGCTCCTTGTTGCTGTGTGTGTTTGTTTTTTCCCTTCTCATTCAGCCTGTTATCAATATTGATTCTCAAGAGGCTTCTTGTGCCATTTCTAGAGCAACATGTGAATGGAGACTTAACTGGGACTCCCTGGAGCATTAGCATCTGCATGGCAACCAGCAGCCCCTCACCAAGTGGCATTAACATCGCACAGTAAAAAAACCTGCTCTTTACACCAAAAATTCTTATCTAGGTGGAAAGAGCAATCCTCTCACTAACAGAAGATCGCAGAGGTCATCAGCTCTGAGTAAAGGCCAGCAGTGATTCACCCTGCAGCCAACCTCATAGAAGTCCGTGAGTTGAATAGGAGCCGTATCTGTATAAACAAGTATGGGTCTTTTCTAGGTCAGTTTAAGTCAACTCACAGAATCTCTCCTGGCCGGGTCCCAGCTTCACATAAACTGGCTGATCCACCAGTTAGTTCAAGAAGAGAGACCAGAGGGGACAAACTGCATTATCAAAGCTGGGAACTGGCTACAAAACTGCACCTCAGGAGTGCTGAGCTCTTCTTCATACCTTTCGGTGGGCTTCTGTCTAGGAGTTCCACTAGCACAGGCTTCCTGGTTTGGGGTTGTGCTGATAGGCACGTGTTCTTCTGCTTCCAAGAAATCAGCATGGCTACTGCATTTTGCTTATTCCTTCTTTATTTTCCTACAGGTGTGGCTACTCTCCAGGCATTAATGCAACATTTTCCACGAGACAGCCCAGGCAGCACAAGAAAAACAAACAGAGTGACGTGTGGAAGATTAAACCATTACAGTTGCCCAGAGAATACAGTTCACAAATTAAAAGTGCTCATGTTCCCACTTTGCTATCAATTGGCAAGCCTATAAAAACAGAAGAACTTACCCTTAGGGAACAAAGACCATGGCTTCTTGAGCTTTTCTTTGTCAGGAAGCCAAGAAGACAACATTGCGTGGAAACCTCTCCATTCATTCAGTGAAAGTGCTTTATGCCATCAGGTCTCTTACGACGTGGCCGAGTTACACGAAGGAGGTTCGTATTTTTATTTTTTCAGTTGTTTTTCTTTGTGCTGTGCCCCTAACACACACAAAGACAACCTGGCCTGGTGAAATACGCCGTGAAATTGGGTGACGCGCTTCTTGTATCCCAGGTCATAGACTCTGAGAAATTAGTCAAGAGGTTTTGCTTCTCCAACTCAAATGATCTTTTCTAATTTCTTTCCTCCATAATCTTACAAGAGTTTTGTTCCCTGGAAATGCTTTTAGAAAGAAATTTCTCAAAACAGACATGGTTTGGGGTTTTTTTCCCACCCAAGGAAAGACTTTCTGGAGAAGAAGGTCTTTAGTTACTCTCGTTTTCTGGGATTTAATTGTCTGTGGTTTGGAAACACCTCTGACATCTTGCAGAGCTGAGCCTAAAGTTACAGTCACTTGACATTTGGAAATTGTCTTATGGAGGGTTTGGATCACCTAGGGGTTTTGGGGTGTGGGTTTATGGAAGTTTAGAACAATATTCCTTTCTCTTGTGGAGTTAGTTTTCTGCCACACTGGAGTCTGGAGCTTCAACCAGCTCCGGGCATCTAGTGAATGCCACCATCACTACAAGGAACAGCCAGTGCAAGGGAAATCATAGAATCACTGGTGGGGGTTGTAAGGGACCTCTGGAGACCATCTAATCCAGCCATGCTGCAGATGAGAAAGGAGAGGACCAGAGTGGCTTAGTCCCCTGGTCTGGCTGATGTGGTGATGTTATGGTCATAGGCTGGATGATCTTAGAGGGCTCTTCCAGCCTCAATAATTCTGTTATTCTGTGATTCAGAGTGACATCAGCTTTAGGTTCACTCAGCTGGTGGTGGAGCTAAGCTGAAGCAACTGGATAAAGGTGTGGGCATGCTCACAAGAGTTACTGGGCTGGGACCACGGTGCCCTGTGTAAAGAGAAGCAAAGCCATGTGGCTGATGTTGGGCTGAGAACCACTCCTACAGGCCATGGTGAGCTCTCTCACTGTGTAAATCCACAGGAAGTGACATCTGTTGAAGAGACCAGCACTACCCCTGGGAAACTTTCAGAAAAGTTGAAAGTTGAGCGCTGTCAAGTCCTTCCTCTTGCATAATTCGATGAGCTCATCCTCTTCAGCAGCAGACATTGCCATCCCCACAGTGCTGGTTTCAGGGCTTTTTTGAAGTCTCCTGTGAGGAACCTCTATGTTGCCTGAGCTCAGGAGAGGACGTGAAACCAGCAGCAGTTTGCCAAGCCATTGAGACTGGAGCTCAGGTTTGTTCTCTGTTCATTTACCTGTCTGTGCCAGTTTTGTGCTGCCTAGGGTTTAATCCTGATGCTGCAAACTGATGACTAAGAGTGGCCTGGAAATCCAGCATAACTAAGGGTGTACATTCATGAGATGCTTAACCCAGTTTCAGTGTGTGCTGCTGCCAACAGAGGTTGCCTCTCCATAGCCCACATGAGTGTTCCTTCCCTCCCTTCTGTCACCTCTTGGTATCCCCTAGCTGTGGGCTGACCTGACCACCTTGTTCATCCAAAATAAAGCAACTGGTTTTTTAAGTAGGTTGTGGGTTTGATTGTAGGTTTGGTTTGTATCAGGCCATACTTGTGCAGCTGACAATCTAACCTGGGGGTTATGACATAGGACAGAGGGAGAAGCACCTCCTTGTTCGGTAGCCCTCAGTTGAACCGGAAACTGAGCTGCAGGGAAAGGTGTTTGAATAATGCTCAGGGCTGAACAGGGCTGGAAACTCCTCTCAGCTATCTCATGTAGATACTACCAAAACCTGGAGCCTTGCACCAAGATCTGGTGAGCATGACTGTTGATGGAGGAACCTTCTTTTGGAAGCGTGATGTAGAAGAAAGCAACAGCCAGAGTTTGTCTGATAGGGCATGTTGATACCCTTGTGCAGGTCTGGAGTCTGGAGGCCAGGAAGGAGCTCTGGTATCTGGATCTATGTCCTCTCTGCCATTCACTTCACTGAGGGTAGACTCCTGTTTGATGCTGTTTTGAGACAGGGATATAAGAGAGTTATGAAGAGGACTGCTGGCTGCAAGGGAAAGCTCTACTGGCACCCAAAATCACAGCCATGCTTTGATGTAAAACATGGCTCTTCCATTCCAGTCATAAACACTTCCCAGGTTTATAACCTCTGGGCATTTGTGTTGGGGAACAAGTGGAAGAGCAGCATGGTGCTGGGGTAGGTTTCCATCTTCCAAGAGTGTTTTGTGGAGATTTGTCTCTGGAGCATGAGGTTGCATTTCTGCATGAATCATAGAATCATTAGGGATTGGAAGGGACCTCGAAAGATCATCTAGTCCAATCCCCCTGCCACAGCAGGATCACTTAGACCAAGTCATACAGTCAGTCTGGGTTAGAAGGGACCACAGGATCATCCAGTTCCAACTCCCCTGCCATGGGCAGGGGCACCCCACCCTAGATCAGACTGGCCAGAACCTCATCCATCCCAGCCTTAAACACCTCCAGGGATGTGGCCCCAACCACCTCCCTGAGCAACATATTCCAGGCTCTCACCACTCTCACAGCGAAGAACTTCCTCCTCACATCCACTCTAAATCTACCCATCTCCATCTACCTGAGAGTTTCTAGAGCTAGCAAAGGGGAAGGGAGAGACCAGCCACCAAAGCCTTGCACCACACAGACTCAAGCCTGTGGTGATGGCTTCTTCCAGAGGGATAAAAGGGAAGTAGGAGACAACTGCTGAACTGTGAAGAATAATATTTAGTAGCTATGGGAAGGGTGGAGAAGACTTAGAGTTTTTATCTGTAATGCAATATTTAAACATCTGCTGGAGAAATCAAGACATGAAAATCCGTGGGCTCTATAGCAGCTTCTCTGTCACAGACCTGCACAGGTACCGAATGGTTGTTGACTCCAGACCCTGCCAACTTCACTGTCAAAGCCATCATCACACCAAGGGATGTTCTGCACAGAAATGTCCTGCAGGTACCATCTCCAAAGCCTTTCAGCCCTTTCTGCAGTAAATTCAGATCATCTTTATTATTAGTTGTAATCTCACAGCTCCAGAAATGTCGCCCTGTTCCCTGCTGTCATGCATAGTGCCCGAGGCTGTGAGTGAAAACCCTTCTGAGAGGGCTCATATTCTGTTTCTGATCCACCAGTGCAGCACCTGCGCATTTCTTCTTGCCTGAGCCCCTAACCACCATTTGCCATCTAACCACCCTCTTCCCCGCACTGTGTTGCAGTGCTTCTGTCTGCAGCTGCCGCTTCTTGAGGAGCTACTGCAGAAAAACCCTCAGTGGCCCTGTACCTGGACATATCAGGTTCAAGCACTCCTAAATCACAGCTTCGCCTGATGTGTTTACAGTGGGTAACAATGAAATGGGCTTTTATGCTGGGGAAAATGGGGTGTTTGGCACCTTAAGACAAACCTTAGATGTTAAAAAAAAATAAATCATTGTTTATTTAATATTGACATCAAAGGAAACTGCTGGAGAAGGAAACTTCAAAGTTTCCCAGAATAATCAGGTTTCTGCTGTTACGCGGGGTGGGGTTGGTTTCTCCTCGCTGTATAATGAGTAATCATGAAAGCGTAGTGATCAGGAAGTGTTGAAGGCATCACTGGGTTGAGCTAGGAAACCCTGGAATTAAGTGTTTCCTTAGGAATCCAGTAAGCACCAGGACCACAGTGCTAACAGGAACGGGGAAGAGGGAGAAGCCTGGCTTGGAGCAGGCTGCAGTGCTTCCAAAACCCGACCCCAACAAAGGTTTTGTGTGGGGGAGGACGAGAAGTCCCACTGGGAAGGCTCGTTGTGGCTCCATTTCCTAATTAAAGACAAATTTAAATGCGCAGGAGCTCAGTGGTGGAAACATCCGACAGCATCTTTGTGCTTTGTGCTCCAGCGGCACAGAAGCATCTCTGAGGGCAGCCAGGTCCCCGGCATTGCACGATCTAGGTGGGGAGAGCCTCAGCAAAGCCCTCCTTTGTGGCTCTCCCATCACAGACTTGTCCCAGCGACTCTCTAAAGCCACTGACGACTGACTGAGAAACAAGGCTCCAGTTGATGAAGGACCCAGCGGCTTGGCAGAAGAATGGAGGCCTTCACTTGAAATTCAGGCCAGTTTCCGGTGTTTTCGTCCTTTCCACAGCTCTCTCGCGATTTTTTTTTAACCCTTTGCTCTGCTCAGCTGAGCTTTGGGAAGATGTGGGTCAGCATGAGATTTTGAGATGTTATTGGAGAAGGGCAGATTGAAATGGGATGTTAGGAAGAAGCTCTTTAGCAGGAGGAGGGTTGAACACTGGAACAGGTTGCCCAGAGAGGGAGTTGAGTCCCCATCCCTGGAGATATTCAGGGACACGTCTCTGGGCAACCTGATCTAGTTGAGGATGTCCCTGCAGAGGGGTTGCACTGGATAGCTTTTGGAGGTCACTTCCAACCTGGGCCATTCTAGGATTCTATGGTGGTGGCCCTAGCACTGCCGTGTTTTGACAATGGCTTTGAAAGGCCTCTTCATCCAAAAACATGGGGTTCATTTCCTCTTCCCTCAATAGGTGCATTGTTTGCATGATATGCTGGGAAAGAAGAACCCTTTTAAAGAGGGCAGACCAACAGTCAAGGTCTCATTGGGCCTGGCTTCTTGTCCCACAGGTGTCAAGGGTCTGCTTGATGGCCTTCAGCAAATCACTTCAGTTCCCCATGGCTGGGCTTAGCTATTGTGAAACAGAAATCCGGGCACTGACTCTTGGCAAAGTTCAGGCAGTGACTCCCATTAGCAGGGGATATGGGATGTTACACCAGTGTTGTTGTTATTACAGCTTGAATGAGGAGAACAATGGGCAGAACTGGAACAAAACAGGTGAAGAGGAGAGGGAAAATGATGTAGCTTAGGCTTGAAGATAATGTTTTATAGCAGTGACAGCAGTCAGGAAAAATGGTTAGATAAGGCCACATCCTGTTGAGGAGGGGAGAGAGTCTCTGTACATTAGGAGCAGTAGGTGACCTCCTGATGTCAATGTGGGTGCTGGACAGTGCTGTGAGGCACTGGAACAGGTTGCCCTGGGAGGTTGTGGCTGCTCCTTCCCTGGAAGTGTTCAAGGCCAACCTGGCCTTGAACTGGTCTAGTGAGAGGGGTCGCTGCCCATGGAGGAGATCAGGGACAGAGTGTCGCAGTGTGGTTCACCAGAAGGATTTGTACTATCTCAAGAGGAGTAAAAAGGAGGATTGTCTTCAACACAGAACAGTATTTGGGGAGGATAACACTAACAGCTATAGCGTATACAGCTGTGTAAAGCCCCATTTTTGTGGACCACCCCTAAGGAACAGGAGCTGGGCCAAAACAAATCCCTGCAATAACATGAGTGATAAATGCAAAAAAACCTTCTTGATCCTAGAAAGCAAAGTATAAAGGCTGGGAAGGGCAGAATTCTGCATGAGATCTGAGGTATTTCTGTGGAGAACTGACAAGCACACAATGTGCAGCTCGGAGGAGTTGGAGGGGAAGGGCTGGGACAGACCTAGGATTGCAGAGAAATTAATCTCGCTGACACGAACCCAGCCTTGGTTTTTGCATTTGTAGGAGAAAGGCTCAAGTGCCAAATTCCTAATGAGGAGGTAGCCAGGATCAACTGGCCAAGAGCAAAAAGACGTGGCAAAGGTTTAAAAAAAATCACAGTATTGAGGAAAGTCTCTGCGGAACATGTTGGCTCCAACTGCAATATTGAGACAGCTGCTGAACTGCAGCCTGAAAAGAAGGCACAAAATATTGAGAACGGGTAACAGGAGCTCTAGTTCTGAACTGCTTGTGTGACAGGGCAAAGAGAAACTCATTAGGCAACTGAAAATGTCATGGAACTAATCGCTTTCTTTTGCAAGCTGCCTTCTGCTACAGGCGCATCCAAAGCTGCCTCTGTTGAGTTTTGGAGGAGCAGCGATAGGTTCTGCAGCATCTGAGCAGCTCTGCTCTCCAAACTTGTACTTTACATGGCGGTAAAGACACGATGGTACAGACATGGAGCTGGAAGGGAACTAACAATGTGGTTTTTCAGAAGTTTGTGCTAAGAAATTTGTTGGCAGGGCAGGGCCTGAACCCAGGTCCTCAAAGAACTCCCTAAATCTTTGGCCGTCGGATTTATTTTCTTTGCCGAATTGTGAAATGACCTGTTGTTAATAATCCAGAATTGTTTTGTCCTCTCCTCCAACAGATTTAAGGGCTTTCACGTGCCACCTCCTCGTTCTCTTGTGTTTATAGGGAGCAAGCGCCACATAGTTGGTTGAAAGCCAGACGCCCCTCAGTTCCTCATCTGCTCTTTTTAAGTTGCAACTTATCTCCATTCCACCTCTGCATTGTCTGTTATAATGGTATCTCTACTCTTGAGTGGCGCCCTGCAAGCGTGTCACACGGGGTCACTGCAAGAGCGGTGACTCCACAACATCCCCACTGGTGTGTCTATGGGAAAGGAGCAGTCCCACGAGCGGATCACTAGGTGTCTGAGAGTATTTTCAAGACCTTCCCTAAGCGTTCTCCAGGAATAAGGAGGCAGCTGTTAACACTCCAGAAATACCAAGTGGAGGTTTGAATGCCAATCCAGAAAAGGAGTTGAAAATATCGTAGATGATTTATCGAGGGCGTACGGGAGAAGTGTGAACAGAGATGGTGCTGTCAGGACGGATCTTATGGTGCCCGCTGCTGCGACAACTGCTCAGAGATTTCCACTTAGACAGAGCAAAAATGATGACGACTGCCAGTGCTCAGGGAGTCTGTGTTGAACGGGGGCCAAAAGGCAAAGTGTGAAGAGCCTGAGGACAAGAGAATTTGATGAGGACAATGGAATTTGGGTGGTTTGGTTTGTGGTTGGGTTTTGTTTGGTTTGGTATTTTTTTAAGTGTTCTGACAGAGATTGTTGTGAAGATGTAAGGGGAAAGTGGCATTTATTTACTGTCATTGGCAGTTGTCCCCCTCCTTAGCTCCAGAAATCCAGAGATGGAGAGACAACAGAGGTTAGGGGACGGAGTGACAAGTTCTGCATTGCAGTGTGGCTGGTGGGGACTGCAGGAAGAGCATCTGCTGCTTTTGTTGTGCCCACTTCATCACTGCTGGTTTCAGAGGAGCTGGGAGGCAACCAGTCCCACAGAGAAAGTAACTTAATCCAAATAATAGACACTGGTAATAAAATAGAAAAAGATATTTGGCAAGAGGGTTGCAGCAAAGAAGAAACCTTCTAACCCGAGATTTAACCTGAGCTGTGAACTGCTGAATGCAGCAGGTTTAGGAACAACAGATGTGAATTCCCAGGAGCTGCTGGCACTGCCTGAGTGATGGGTGAGCTCAGGTCTGCGTTACTTGGCTTTTGGCTGCTGCTGCTCCATTACCTGTGCCGTTTCCACAGACACTTAATAAAAGTAGGAGCCAGCAGCTCTGAGGGATGTGCATGTCCAAGCTGGGTTCTCATTCCAAGCCCAGCTTGGTGTCTCACTAGCCATGGGTGTGCACAGATGCCACTTTGGTGCCCATGGTTGCTGTGCTGGTGCACACGTTACGGGACTTACACTTGTAAATCAAAAAGCTAGTCCTGAATGCGTTATGGTTATTACCTGAGAGGTAGTTCACCTTGAATCTGCTTAATAATCACGTTCCAGCACAAGTCAGTCCTCAAGATGACAAAAACAGACCTGTGGCAGTGTGTCCTCATGTATTCCATTCACTCTGAGTACCCTGTATGGACACCAGGCTCCAATTCCGTCTTTGATCCACAGGTAACTACTTATTCTTTTGCCAGCTGGGTTCTCACTGCTGCTTAACTGGAATTCACTTCTCCTGTATTGCTCTGCTACTGGGAATGAACCGCTCTGGGGTGTGTGGTGGCTGCCTGACACTAGTTCCGCACACACGGGCTGGGGTCAGACTCAGTGCATTTGACTGAAACACTGAGATTTAGTGACAATGTCTTTGTCTGGGCTCTGACAGGAGATCCCTTCCAGTAGGCACTTCCCTGCTCCCAGTGACAGCGAGCACTCAGTGTGAATGATGTACTGCTGCATTGCTCAACAGTTGACATGACCAAGAGTTGACAGAAATCATACCACGTGAAGATTTTTCGAGAGAAAACTGTGGTGACTGACCAGGAACTCTTTGGTGGGAGAAATAACCACCCTAAGAGGGCAGAGCCCAAAGCACCTTCGAGGACTGGGCTGGCCCAGAGTGACAGTGAGAAACAGTGTCTCTGGGAGGAGAGGGAATCGGAAGTGCTCTGAGAAGAAATGGACGGACATGAGAGGCTGCTGTCTCAAACCTACTTTGGGGCTAATTCCTGGACTTGTCTCACAAGTTACTAACCCAGTGGTTGTTCTGTCATTTATTCGACTCAAATGACAGGGGCAAGGGTTGTAAGCTGGAACATAGAAGGTTCCACATCAACCTGAGAAGGAACTTCTTCACAGTGAGGGTAATGGAGCACTGGAACAGGCTGCCCAGGGTGGTTGCGGAGTCTCCTTCACTGGAGATGTTCAAGGCCCGCCTGGATGAGTTCCTGTGTGACTTGGTCTAGGTGATCCTGCTGTGTCAGGGAGATTGGACTAGACGATCTTTCGAGGTCCCTTCCAGTCCGTAATGGTTCTATGATTCTATGACAGTTCAGCCTGAACAAACAGTAGTGACAGAGGGAAGGCAGAAAGGCACCAGGCAAGATCATGAGCTTTGGACCAGAGTGTGAACCAAGTGGGACTCTCCTAAGAAAAGCTGAAGTGGCTTTATGGAGCTCATTGCCATCTGGATTACTTCCTCGACTGAAAATAGCTTCCCCTGATAGCACTGGGCAGGAGATAATACCAGGGCTCCAATGCAAACACGTCCTGCTGCTTCACATGCCTTTTGCCCCTTCCCTCTCAGGATATCAGAAAAAGAGTCCTCTACAAAGGGATGTGACTTCAGTGATTTAAAGCTGGGTGGGTGATTTACGTGGTCTACTATGACTTCTGAACCAGCGCAGCAAGGGAGTGATAGAGATTGTGACTGGTGGGAGATGCATCCACATTTTAGTGCTGAAATAGAGCTCTTGGTGTGTCAACTGTCCAGGAACTCGTGAAGATAGACACTCTAATCCATGTATTTATGATTGCTGAGGAACTAGCTCTGGAGATAAGCTGAGACGCACCAGTGTTTCTGCAGAGATCCTCTCTCCTGGAGCACTGACAGCTTTCCTGAGCACTGTCATCTCATGGGAAGGTGACTGGGGCTGCAGCATCAATCACTGCTTGAGAGCTGTCAAGCCTGGTGGGGCAGAGCAATGCTGAGCTGGGGTGGCTGCTGCCAGCGGCCTGGCTCTCCGGCTTAAAAGCTTATCCGCTGGGCTCCAGTGGTGCCACTGGAAAAGAAAGCAGCAAAGCCCTTGCCGACAAAAGGGGGGGTGGAGGCCAGCCAGGAGTGAACAAAACAAAAGCTGCAAGAGGAATGTAGACCACCTCAGGGTAAAAAAAAAGACTCCTGTGCGGTGGTGGGGGTCTGTACAGGGATGGGTGCAGAGCAGGCTGGGACACTGAACTATGTCCCCTCTTATGACACTGGAACATGATGGGGAAGGCAGAGCTGTCTGCCCAGCACAAAAAACCCAGAAAGTTGTTTTGATTTTCCCTTTTAGAAGGAGACAACATGAGACAACTCTGGTTCATCATGTCCTGTCTTGGCTAAGGAGTAGCCTTGATCTCTGGACTGCTGGGGTCTGTGTGTTTGAGGTGACAAGGTGCTGACCCAAGGAAGACCCCGAGAAAGAGACTTTGGTGCAGATCTGAGGTTTTGTTAGGCTGGCCCATGAGCCCACCAGCTTACATGTGGTTTCAAAAGGCAGACAGTGGGTACTGTTTGGGGCTGTGGAAATGGGCAAGGGGACTGGCAGAGACAAGCCCACGCTCAGCAGCGTCTGGGCTTGGCCACCCACCCGGGGATTGACCTGGCACTGCCACCAAACGGGCCAGAAATAAAAAGAATGGATGGCAAGCTCTGGTGGAGGATGACCACAAGGCAAGAGCACGGGCTGTAGCTGTTGAGAGCACCCATGTTTCATGAGCACAGCCCTGCTGATGCCTGGGAAGCAGTTTGGAATCTCAACTGGCTCCCTGTGTCTGTTACTTTTCCCTGCAAGCACTGATCTGAGTAGAAGCCAGGTATTTAAACTTCAGTCAGGGCTTGCTTAAGTCAGGCTACAGCAGAGCTTAAAACGTCGTTGTAAAAATCAGAGCCTTAGACTTTCTCCTTTTTATTTAACAGAGTGTCTGTGTCCCATAGTGCTGCTGGGTTTTGCCTTTTAATTTTAAAACTAAAAGCCATATAAGCCTTTATACAGAGTCACCACGTATTGAAAATATATAAGACATTTCCTACAGACTGATAGCAGGGAGCTGACGTCTTAGTAGCAATGCAGTGTAGCTAGTAAATGTCAAGAACTAGATTTGTCCTCCTCTTTTTGGTGGTAGGTCTCATCAGCCAGTTAACCAAAACAGACCGACCTCAGAAAATTGACATATGAATCCACAAACCAGCCTGGTCTTATAAGCACAAACCTCACCATGTTCTGAGGAATTCCCCTACTTCTGGGGTTGAACCATGAACCATTTAGTTAACTTCAGAAACTGAAACTTAAGTGTTTCAAAACTATGGCTGAAGAAACCATTAGCCCCAGTCCCAGCTATGGGAAGGGGATGGTGAAGGACCTTTCCCATAATGTCTCAGATTACTGTGATGTGCCTCAATTCTTACAGCTTTGAACCAGTCAATCCTGTCTTCATGGGTGTTAAACCAAATCTTTCCTACCAAGCTGAGAGGACATCAGTCCTAAAAAAAGCTGGCGGTGGAATGCAGAAGTGGGTGGGCAAACCCAAGACACTGAGGCATCAAAAACATCAAACAGAGGTGGTGGGTGGAGAAATAAATAGGGGAAAGAGAAAAAGAATGCTTATCAATATGGTGAAGTGATTACAGGCTGGAGCTGCTCATTATTTCAGGTGGTAGTTCAAAGCTTTGGGCAATCAAAGCCATGTCATTGCTCTTGTGGACTCTTGAGTTTAGATGTGTGGTAGGAAATCAAGGTTGAAATCAAGCCCCTGTATCTTGTTCATTTCCACATTCCTCTCAAAGAGAACAGTAATCTAAACTGATTGAATATTCTCAGCCTGAATACAGAATTTCTCTTTAGCTCTCACTCTCAGGCGATCCAAAGTGCTTGGTAACCTCAAAAGCCACTGAAGTGGGTGGGGGAAAAAAAAAACCAAACAAGAGAGAAGAACCCACTCAGACAAAACTCTAGCATCTTAATCTGTACATCTCTGGGGAGAATATTAACTTTTAATTGTTTCCCTATCAGTAAAAAGCAGGAAATAAGTTCTGACTGCCCCACCTCTACAACTTCCCATTATTTATCACAAGAAATGGCCCTCCTAGGCTTTGTGCTTTACCCCTGCAAACAGGGTGTGCAAACACAGCCCAGCATTCAGCTTATAGCACATGACAGAATCAACCAGTGGCAAGGCGCCACTTCGGAGCATGAGCTGACTGCTCCTGGCGCTGTGCTTGAGCTGAGAGGATGAAACTACCAAGACGATCTCAGAAAAACAGCTAATATGAGAAATATTTATTTCAAAAATAAATTGTTACAAATTTTCAGGTAAAAGGAGACCCTAAAAGGGTGAATAGAAACTCCCAAGCTTGAAATTCTCATGTGTTGATTCATTTATTTTATTTTTAAATAGTCTGTAACTTTTTTTCTTTTTCAGGTGATTCTCCCCCTCTACTCTGCTCTCATGAGGCCCCGCCTGGAGCACAGCATCCAGTTCNATGATCCTGTGGTCCCTTCTAACCCTGACTGACTGTGTGACTTGGTGATCCTGCTGTGGCAGGGGGACTGGACTAGATGATCTCTCGAGGTGCCCTCCAATCCCTGATGATTCTATGGTTCTATGACTCTAGATTGAAACGACTAAAGAAACTAAAAAACCCCAACCCCTACAAAACCCTGTCTTGGGCAGAATGCAGAGCCAAGGTTAGCAGTAAGAAAGAAACCTACAGCTAGTAACCACAACACTGTGGGTTGTTATCACTGAGCTATCTTAAATAAATGACGTGTAACATACTTCCTGATGAGCACGATCAAAAAACTCACAGAGACCACAGCTCTGCCAGTAGGGTTGTGGCTAAAAGCCCACCCAAACATTTTATGCCTTGTATCCAGAAAGGATCTGCCAGTTTGCTTTTACTCATTCCTTACTCATGGGGAAAAAAAAAAAAGAACCAAACCCAGTCAACTCAATGGGTTTGCAATACAAAATGCATTTTTCATTGGGAAGACAGAGCTTCCTCCTGACTGGACTGCAGGGAAATTGTTTCCCAGCAGAACAAAACCCATTACTGATGTGGCTCAGCTTTACAGTTTAGTCATGTATTTCCTCTACCTGGGACCTTCTGCATTTCTTCAGGGCACTGAGTCATCCTAGTGGCAAGACCAAACTCAACTTACACTATGTTGAGTGGTAAAACCAACAACTTCCCCAGCTTTGAAAACATCACTGAAAAAAAAGAAGGAATACCCACACTGGTCTCCAGCCATGCCCTAATTTGAATCACATGGGGGAAAGAAAAGCTTTTTAAGAGCTTTCTTCTTTGACTCTTCTTTGGTGACAAACAAGATGCCCTTCCTTTGTTCTTAATCCTCTCTGCACTGCTTTGCCATCTGATTTTAGAAGAAGGTCTAGAAAAAGAAGAGGATTGTGCATGATGTTAAAACGCAAGAGGTCTGGAGTTGTTTCCACAGGCTTCCTGAAGAACCCTAGAGTGAGGACTTGGCTTCCACTACCATTGTGTAAAATGAGGGTAACTCCCCTTTTCCTCACGAGCTAGAAAATCTATTCTTTGCTGCAAGACGCCCGACCACCAAAGGAATGTTCAAGGCACAGACCGTGTCTGGTTTTCCTTACAGGTGAGGACTGTGTCGAGTTTAAGCTAATAAGTGGTGCTGATGATTCACTGTGATTCGTCAGAGGAACAAATTTGAATAGATTTAAATATGTGCATGTCAAAGCAGCGTGTGCAGCCTCTCAGTGCTCTCTGAAATATAGATGTGAGAATTCCTGTAGGTATAATGCTGTAAGCCTTCATGTCAGACCCACAGTGGCAGGTGCCAGGCAGAAGGAACCAGCCAGAAGAACTGATTTACAAGGCTGTCTGACTGCAGACCCCAAAAGTTGAAGCCCTGTGTGGGGTGGCTGGTGGGATCTGCTCTGCTAAACACCTCCTTCTGCTTTCAAGACCCAGTAGAAGGTTTACTTGATGTATTCTGTGGTCTTTTTTTTTTCTGTCTGATTTTCTACACCAGTTTCTTTGACTTTCATCTCATTCTTCTCATTTTTTACAACTGAATAGCAAAATGTCAAAGGCTGTGCAGGCAGGGCACTGTATGTAGCAGGAGCGGGGCAGGTCCCTGCTCTAATCATCTTCTTCTGCTTTTGTGTAGCTGGTTAATGATGGGCCACAGCAGGAGTTGCCGCTCAGCGCTAGGAAAGGATGTCAGAGGCACTTCAGAGCTGCGTACTGCCCACACTGACGAAAGGTAATTCAAGTTTGATATGGAAGTCCTGGCTTCTCCTGGCACTAAGGAGTTGCAGATGAGATTTTTCATCCTCCAGCTGAGTGCTGAGAGCCCACAGTTTAGAATATTTACAAGAGTAAGCAGTAGTATCCCCAGCCTGGAGTAATGGGCACAATTTCAGCCCCAAAGACAAGCGGTGTTGGTTCTTGTCATCCCTCTCTGGTGACCCCATTGCTGACACACTCTTCTCTCTGGGTTTTGGCAGGAGGCCATGCTTTGACCACTGCCTGGGCTGTGGCTCAGGCTAGCCTGGAGGTTGGCATTTGCTTTGTTTGTACTTGGGGCTCATTCCTGTGCCTTGCCTCCCTGGAGCCAGCCAAGTTGCCTGGGCTTTTTCCCTCTGCCAAGTCCATTTTGCCACCTTTTTCTTGGGTCTGGAGCTGTTGTGCTGTTGCTCTTTTAACAGCTGTCCAAGGGAGCACAAAGAGTTGAACCAACACTAAAACTCCGCCAGCTCTGGTCACTCAGGTCCTACAACTTAAACACAGCAAGCAAGAAGCTTGAAGAGCAGCTTTGCCCGTGGGGCTTCTCCCTAAATCTACCTAAATCCCAGGTAAACTGGAAGCTGCTCATCGCTTTCTCTTAGTATTAGCGTCAGGCAGGGGCTGAAGGAGCAGGGAGCTGTATGTGAGCCTCATTTCACAGAAAAGGTGATCTAAAGGGTTTATTAGCAGAAAGTTTAGTGCTTAGAGTTCTGCTGTCACCTCATTGCTGCAGGGCCCAGGGTAAGACCCAGTTTCACAAAGTGACTGAGGCACTGCAGAGCTGCTGCTGAGGATGAGGCTGTCAGTTCAGTTCTTCTGCCCAGCCTAAGGGTTCTTCATGGATTTTATCCAGGAGAAAAAGGCCTCCTGCTCTGCAGTCAGGAAATGGGGCTGCCATTGCCACCCTCCCAGAGGATGACTAAAATACGGAGCTGAGGTACCGTGTTCTTCCCTCCCTTCAGCAGATCAAATGCATTTGTAAATCTTCAGTGCAAAGGAGGCACCAATGCAAGAGCTGAAGAGCAATCCCTAGCTCCAGAAAAACCTCAGATGGAGTGGCCAGAGACCTCCACAGGGAACACAACAAATCTCGTGCCTTTCATAGGTTCCAGCCACCCTCCCTGTATTTACAGTGACCACTTTCTAGTTAAATCACTTTGGATGAGCACAAGTTCAACAAACAAACAGGAGAACTGTTGACTGGAACTGTTTTCCCTGTTCCTGAGCCCAGTAAAAGATTTAGCGCAGCGGCCAGCAATCTGCTGTGCATTTGCAGCCCGTAACACAGCACCAACTTCTTCATCCTCAAACCAGAGTGTGCGCAAAAGATTTAGGGACAAATATTCCTTGTATTTTCACACATCAGGGTAAATTTAGGGGATTTTCATCCCACCAGGTGGTGGATTTCTGCCTCAGATCTCATTATTTGTTGGGGTTTTATTTATATTCAGCTGCTGTGTGTGCACATGTACACAGAGCGGTAACTCTTGCCAGCAATGGGAGCAGAGTTTGCTATATAAATCAATATTTCTCAGTCAATATGCTGCAACCCCTGACGGGGTTATAAAAACCATCTGGGGGCTTGTAAAAGCACTGAAAATTTTATAACAATCTAAAAAGCAAAGAAAATGTCATTCCTTCCCCTCTCTGTAGAAGCACAGCACCATTCTCTTGGCAACCCGTCAAAACCAAACATGAAACAATAAATTCTATCGGCTTATCGCCTCCGCCGTCATTTTATTTTGTTGAGTTTTTTATATATAATACGTATCTGAGAATTGTGAAGGGTTGGGGGTTTTTTGACTCCTAAATAGTGTTTTAATCTGAGCCTCTTGAAATTTTTGGCCTCAAAAGGCTATAGTTTGTATGAAGAGCCTCCTCCTTAGCCTTCTCCTAAGCTGCTTGTTAAGACTCCAGCCTATTTTGTCAAGCTTAGGCTTGTTTGCTTTTGAGCCAGTTTTCCCTTATTTCTCCGTGACTTTCTGCCCGTCGGTGTGCTCTTGAAGCTGAAATCATATGGAGAAACATCAATGTGCCCCCTCTGTGAAAGAGATGTTTTACTTCGAGTGGAAAAAATGGCTGAGATTTGCTGTCTCCTCATTAGTGACTTGGTGTACAGCTTGAAATCCGTGAGCTACTAGCTGAGGAACCGCTCTGCTTTCAAGTGCAGGCTTTCAGCACACGCAGCCCATTGCTGACTTCTGCTTTCATGTAATTCATCTTTAATCTCTGTGCATTGAAACTTAGCCATGAAATTAATTCCAGTAGTGACCAAGTGCATCCTGCATAGAATCATAGGATCATTAGGGATTGGAAGAGATCTCAAAAGATTATCTAGTCCAATCCCCCTGACACAGCCAGATCATCTAGACCAAGTCGCACAGGAACACATCCAGGTGGGTCTTAAATGCCTCCAGAGAAGGACAGTCCACAACTTCCCTGGGTAGCCTGTTCCAGTGCTCTGTCACCCTCACTGTGAAGAAGTTACTTCTCATATTTATGTGGAACCCACTGTACCTCCTCCTATCACTAGATGACATTGAGAAGAGCCTGGCTCCATCCTCCTGACACCCACCCTTCAAATATTTATAGACATTAATGAGGTCACCCCTCAGTCTCCTCTTCTCCAAGCTGAAGACACCCAGCTCCCTCAGCCTCTCCTCATAAAGGAGGCGTTCCACGTCCATCATCTTCATTGCTCTATGCTGGACTCCCTCCAGCAGCTCCACATCCCTCTTGAGCTGAGGGGCCCAGAATGCAAAAGATTCCCCAAAGGAATCTCCACCTGGTCTGGCAATGCCTCCTGTGACTGAGTTTCCGCAGCAGTTTAAGCCATTCTCACTCCTGGCTGCCATGGGCCTGACTGCTTTGTTGTCCCAGTGGCATCATCAAGTCCTCTCAGAAGGCTCCTTCAAAGAATAGATTTAGAGAAAGCCCAGCCTTGGGCTGTTTAGATGAGATGGGTGATACGAGGGCCTGGCAGCAGAGCTTGCAAAGCTGTGAGACCATCAGGGAGGTAGGGGGAAAGGAGGGGTGGTCATCGCTCCCCTTTTAGCAGCTGCTAGCTTGGTTGGGGCCATCTCATAGAGCTTCAAATTCTCCTAGACTCTTTTTGGCTGATGCCTGAGTTTCCACACAGGAGTCTTTTGCTGATGCTAAGTACTTCCTAGGTGTGGTCACCCTTACTAATGAGGAGAAACAGCCATGTCTTGCCCACAGTTGTTTCAGTTTCTAGCTGTGGGCTACATGGCAAGAAGAACAGGGAGAAACAGCACTGTCCCTTCCGGCTGCAGCTCTTCAGCTCCAGTTTCACTGAACTGGAACTGGCTGTCATCAACACTGAGCCTAATTTGGGTAAGTTGTTTGGAATGCAACTTCCCTTATTCCTGTCCTGGGATAGGCACAGGCTATGGATTTGGGTCCACACTGAGAATGTTTTGGGGCTTGGCCGTTGGCTTGGGTCTTCAGCCTTTGTAACTAGGGCCAGGAGTCTCACCTCAAAATCTGGCTGCAACTTCCCAGTCACAGTCTGGCTCTTCTGTTTCCTTTTCCTCAAGCCATGTTGTACCAAAAGGCTCCTGAAATCCCATCAATAACACTTTTTAATGTGGTTTTCATGGTGGGAAGCAGTAGGGCAGGACATCTGGCATGGTCTCTATAGCTTTTTGTCTTCATCCAGAGGAGAAGATGAATGCTAAAGGGTAGTCCCTGCTAATATGAAAAATCATGTCAAGTTGGGTTGGGCTTTTTGTTAATTCATCTCTATTCTCAGCTCAGAAATGGACCTGAGTTCTGGAAAACAGCTGCAGCAAAGGTGACTGAATGTGGTGGTGCTTGCCTTGGCTTGACCAAGGTTCTGCAGCACCACTTCGATACCAACAGTGGAACGTCTCTCTTGTGCTCTGCTAGCTCTGCCAGCTGGAGTACCAAGCTGTCTGTCAGGGTTAAGATTCACGTGCATTTTCCTGGGATTCCATCACATTCCCACAGAGCTCTCCCTTTCATGTTTGTGAAGAGCAAAACTCCAGCACTATATGAAGGATGGAGGTTCTAAGCCACTGGATTGCGTTTCCTAGATCTCACTGCTGGAGGATGCGGTTGCAGTGGTCCCAGCTGCAGGAAGCAGGCGAGGAGGACCAGGTGGTGAGAGGAGGTGCCCCTTCGGTCAAATCACAGAGCAGTTTGGGTGGGAAGGGATGTTGAAGATCATCTAGTCCAACTGCCTGCAGTGAGCAGGGACATCTCAACAGCTCCAAGGTCCAACCTGACTTGGGGTGATTTCAGGGATGGGGCTTCTCCCACCTCTTTGAGCAACCAGGGTCACCCTCAGCGTCAAAAATCCAGACTAGAGAAAAGGAAGAAATCTCTCTTTTTTTAATGTAAAGCAATCATCCTGTGCCTTGTCACAACAGGATTGCCAAAGGATTGGCCCCATGTAGCTGAAGATGTCCCTGCAGGGGACTCTGGGGTCTCTGGTCTGAGGAGGGATTCTGGGATCTTCAAGCACTGAGAAGCCACACTAAGCTCTCCCTGGATCCTTCCCCTCTCCCAGCCTGACCCACAGCAGGGGTCTCACCTTCGGGACATTTCTGAGACTCCTGGGTTGCTGGGGAGGAACCCAGGAGGGATGGCAGGGAGAGACCTGGCAGGACTGGGGAGGGACCCGGGAGGCACTAAGGAAGGACCTGGGGATGGTTAGGCGATGGGGCTTGAAAGGAACTCGGGGGCCGGTGGGGAGGGACCTGAGAGGTTGTATGGAAGGACGAGAGTGGCAGCGGGGTTGAACCTTTGGGCAATGAGGAAGGCCCCAGGGCTCGGTGGGGAGGAAGCCGGGGGCAATGGGGAGGGCCCGGGGGCGGCCCGGTCCCAGAGCTCAGGGGCGGGCGAGGGGCGGGTCTCTCCCTATTAAATCGCGGGCGCCGCCACTCTCTAGCCCAAGCGGAGCTCCCGGAGCGGCGGCAGGAGGTGAGCGGCTACCGAGGAGGAGGAGGCGGTTGAGGGCCGGGAGAGCCTCGGGAAGGAGGGTTCCGAGAGTGGTTTTGGGGGCCAATCCCAGAGTTTCCCTCTGGACACCCTGCAGGCAGCGGGTGGTGGGAGCGGACGGCGCGGTTTTCCCCAACCCCACAAGTTTCCTGACGTGGGGAGTCTGTTTTTGGGATTTTGTAACGAAGCCGGGAGGGGCTTTTCCCCTCCAGCGTTCCGGGCTGCTGGTCCCGGGTCCTCCCTGGGCTGGCGGGGGAGGGGGTGGCCAGGGAGCCTGGGTACCTCCCCAGCATAGGTTTTCCTTGATTTTTTTTGATTTTTTTTTTTCCCACTCGGCGGAGCCTGGAAGGTGGGGGTTGTTCCCTTTGATGGAGTCTCCTGCCTGCTGGGAGAGACGGAGAGAGCTCGTCTGACCCTTGAAAATGAGATAAAACCTCATAATTCAGTTAATATCTGAGATTTTTCTCTGCATAGGAGTGTTTAGGTCCACCTGACCTGTTACTGGAGCCAGGGTTTGGATGGTGCTGGTGGCATCAAGCCCTATGTGGGAGCAGGGAATGGGGTACGCCAAACTCTTTAACTCATCCTCTCCCTTCCCTGTAACCTGGGAGAGCGGCTCATCGAAGTACAGAGTCCTTTAGGTTGGAAAAGACCTTTAAGATAATCAAGCGAAACCATCTGCTGGTCCTGGGAGGGTTTTGACACCTCGGGAGAGGCTGTGGTCTCCTTAGACTGGTGATTGGTGTCTCAGTGTTGTGTGACCCGGGAGGGTCTTCACGGAGGAGTGAAGCCTTTGGAGATAAGATAGGTGTTGCAATGTCAGATTTCCCTTAAAGCTCCGGAATCATGGAATGTTGGGGGGTTGGAAGGGTCCTCTGGAGGTCACCTAGTCCAACCCTGCTGCTAGAATGCCCGTCCATGGATGCAGATGCTATGGTGTGTTTTTTCTGGCCCATTGTCCCACCTGCATGCAACTCTGAAACGTGGTTTGGTCTGTGTGCTTTCAGTTGTATTCTTGGGCAACTTCCTGAAAGGGAAACCTGGCGGACTCATTTTTTTCATTTCCCTCTGCACTAAAAAAAACGATGGGAGAGATGCTTTTTCTGTGTGAGCATTTCCCCCCCTGCTCTTCACAGGAACTCATCAAGAACCTGGTTTTGTAGGGGCTATTCCCAAACCATGTGTAGGTGTGGGCAGCTGGACTGTCGTGGAACTTTGGAAAAAGGAGAGAAGCTGCAGAAATCTGTGAGCAAAGCAAAGAGCAGCTGCCTGCTCAGTGGTGTGAGGAGAAAACCAGCACAACTGAAAAAGGCAGAATGATGAAGTGGATTGATTCAACTAGATGTAAGATGTGCTAACTTGGGATTTGAGCAGTTTATGGGGTGTGATTAAAGCTGTGGGAGCAGCAGCTGTTTGGCACAGGAGTAAACTTTTGAGTAAGGGATGCTGGTCCACAGCTTCGTGGTTACAGGAAGTTGTGCATCAGATAATGCACAACTCCCTCAACAAATTCTGTCAGTGCTGTTGAGCTGCTGAGAAGCAGGTAGGTAGGTATCAGGATAACAGCTCCTCGTTGCAAAAACCCCCAGCAGATCCTGTCTCCAGGGGTAGACAGCAGTGCAGAAGCCTCTGTTTGGTGTTGTCATTGACAACCAGGAGAACGTTGTGTCACCATGTGGGGACTTGCAGTACTGGTCTCTAAATTGCACAGCCAGAACCATGTTTCAGCCCTAAAAGCCTGTTAGCAGCAGTGAAATGTCAAGCAGTGTACTCAGCCAGTTGCACCAGACTGAGGTGAAGTATGTGAGTGTAGGTAAATCAATCTATAAAAATAACCTCCTTGCCTTATTGCTGGGGATTAAAATGGAAAGGTGTATAAGTCACATCTAGAGTGGGCTCTGGCAGGAGATCTGGGTTGCCTTGGTGGTGGGATCTCAGTATCTACCTGGCTTATGTGGCTGGTTGTGGCTTTTGATTCTGGCTATGAGAACACTGAAGAGCAGTAGAAGGTTTTTCTTGGAAGCTGGGGTTGTCTGGACTACTTGGATTGCTTAATTACGAGTGTGCAAGACAGAACATGCCTTTGTGATATTAATAAGGGGGAAATCCATGGATTCTGCTGTTCTTGAGGGCCATGGGAAGGCAGGGGAAAGGTGGATTAATCATCACTAATTTGTGAAGTGTTGCTGGATGGTGTCACCTCTGTGTGCCTCTGGCCATCCTCCTTGTCGCCACTGACATAACTTGCAAACCATGTTTTACAGCAGAGAATTGGCCTGTGAGCTCCCTATAGCTCTGCTTCTACTAACTACAAGCAACTTTTGAATAAACAGGGTGGTGAAGAAAGTTTTATCTCTTTGGAGAGCAGGTAGCATGGAGCAGCCCTTCAGCATCACATGTGTTTAAATATTTCACAGTTCTCCAATTTATGCTGTTAAATATTAAGTGTTTTTATTTAAATGGCTTCTCCACATGAAAATAGGAGCAAGTGGAATTTTCATGGCCTTGAAATGCCATTAAGCGCTAACCAAAACGCTTCTTTTACCTGTTAGCATCTCTTCTCCAGCAGTGTCTATGGAAATGAGAGTTGTGGCAGCTACTCTACCTTATCCGTGGTCTGCTGGTCACCTTCAGTAGCCAGCAAGATGCTTTTGATTAGGTTTCCAGGCTGAAATTAGGAGGTAACCCACACTGGGGTCTGATAACTTGGCCTCAGAGCAGTTTAAGCATGAAAACACGTGATTGATCTCCTAATAGTGACCATGTAGCTCTTGCTGACCATGCCCAGCAGTGTGATGGGCTTCAGACAGCCTCCTGTTCTCTTCCTGGGCTTTGGAAGCTGTGGCCTCAGGTGTCTTGGGACCATGAGAGCAGTCAGGGAGCATCACAGCTGATTAGCAGCAGCTCCAAAGCTGAAGACCCCTGCTTGAGGCTGTCTATGTAGTGGCCTCAGCATGCAAGCAGAAACTGTGAGAAATGTTAGCAGACCATCTCCAGCAGCAGTGCTGAGAAGTGTTGGTTCATCATGCCTGTCAGCAACATAACTCTGACCAAGCTGTGTTTTCTTATGAAATAATAAGGAAAGCATTAAAGAACATTCATTCCTGCAGAAAGGATGAGGTGTGATATTTGGTGTGGTGGTCCTCACTGTCTGTGTCATCTGCACTACCTCTGCTGGTCACAGGTTGTGAGGAGGTTTGAAGGGTTCCTTGTGTTGCTTTAATGGAAGAGGGACAATGTTGTGGGCTCTGACAGGTAGAAAACCAGGAGAAGGTTTACCTGACCTTTCCCCTTCCATTCTGTTACCGTCTGTCTTTACATGCTTCATCAATCCAACCAAGCCTCTGTAGACGTTGGTGGGTTTATCTGTCTGTGTCGTGCTCTATACCTTCCTTTTCCAGTAGAATTAGTTCCCATAGCTTTCTAAGCAGTGAAGGGAACTAGAGGCCTCCAGCTGCTCTGGCAGCTCAGCCCAAGAGGCTGCTTCCCTAGCTAATTGCCAACTTCCTCTGTTGGGCTTCGTCATCTGCAGCACAGAAATAGCTGGGGACAGTGCAGAGGCTTCTCAGCCAACGCAGCTCCCAGCTCAGCCCACAAACTTTCAATGTGAACTGAATCAGATGGTCTAAGACAGCAGGTCATGGCCTGCTCTTGTAAGATCCTTGTGTATAGCTCATATTCAGTTATCCCCTTTTTTCCGCTGTGGAAATTTAGGTCCTGCCTTTCCAGAAAACTGTGAAAGTGAAGCCAGTGGGATTAGTCGGAAGTGAGGTCAGATTGATGAAAGGAGTGTGATTTGGTAGGTTGTTTTTTTTTTAATGAAGCTTTTCTAGCTGGATGTTAACTCTCTCATGAAGCAGTGAGTGTGAGTCTTCTTGCAGATGGCTGTGGAGGTGTCGGACTATTCAGTCAGGGTCCCAGCACAGGGCTGCATTCCCTCATCGTGACAGAGAGTGATCTGAAACTTTACAGCATCTGAGACTTCTGAAGCCTTTGTGGCTGCTTCTGCCCTTAAAGCTGGAGGGAGGGAAGGATGAATATAGGTCTCCCTTTGTAAATTTCATCCTTTTAGGGTGAACTAGTACTGAAGTGGTTGAGAAAAGGCCACTAGAAAACTAATGTCTGATGTTTCTTTGAGCTACTGAAATTTTCACCACTGGTTTGAGGATTGGATTTTGTGTCTTTAGCTCTCAATAGTCTTTACAAACTGGTGTTGCTTTCAAACAATAAAAAAACCCCAAACAGCTGGATAACTTGTCAGCTCTGTAGGTCGCTGTGTTGTGACCCTTCAGAAGGTCAAATGCTTCAGCAGAAGTGAGGGTTACAGTGAAGGTGGTGGGGAGATACCTGCATGGAGTTACGTCATAAACCCGTGCTTATGCAGCCTGTGACCAAATTGTTGATGCCCTGCATCTTATCAATGGGAGCCTGTGCTCCCACGGAGTTTGCCTTTGGCTCTTAAGGATCCTGTGGTGTGATGAGCCATTGTAGATGTAGGAATGGTGGTTCCACGACGTTTTTCTTCCACAAAAAGCCTGAAAATGGGAGCTGGGCTATGGACCTGCTGTGGAGTTTTAGATTAGTGCCTCAGTCCATATTGTGAAACCTCAGTGCACAGCCTCTTCAGGGGAAACTGGTTTTGCAGCATTAGTCATGATGGGCTGACTGTCCTATGCTCTTTCTTCATGATGTTAAAGTAACCCCATTGCACAAAGGACTTAAGATGTACAAAACCACTTCTTTAATAAAGGGGCACAAGTAAATGAAACATCATTCTCTTTAATCTTCCTGATACTATAACGCTTGATGATAGATCTCAGTGAAGGCTGTGAAAACATGTCGAGCCCATGGCAGTGAAAGAACTGGTAAAATTTGCAGATGGTGGAAGAACTAGAAAATCTGTTGTCTCTGTAAGCCCCCCTGTCCTGTGGTGTTTTTGCTTGATGAAGCAGAGTCCAAGTTGGCTTTTTAATGATAGATGAGGGATGGAATTAAAAGTAAACTATACATAAAGACCTGTTCAGGCTCTTCAAACTGAGCAGTGGTTGTAGTGTGGTTACAACAGAGCATGGGAATCAGAAGCTGGCTCTGGTCAACTTTACAGAGACCAGTTTCACATCCCACAGTGAAGTAATGTGAACCATCCCCAAATGCTGTAGAAGATGAATACTGGAGGAAAAAAATCAGTCTAGGTTATGAACTGGAGATACCAGTTCATATGGGAAGTTTTAAAGGTGCTTGACTCTCCCGTTCATGCTGGATGGGAACTCCCAAGGACAGCAGTCAAGACTGTGAAACAAAGCACAAAAGTCAGCTTTCTGCTCATGTGGGAGCTACACTTGGAAAGATGGATGGTTCCTGGCTGGGGCAAACCAAATTTCACAAGGTGGTGCTGTGCTGGGAAATTCCCCCTTGGGAGGGGAGGCTGGTTGGACGCAGTGGAAAGGCAGGTGATCCAGATGGAGATGGTCCATCTTGAAAACACCAGCTGAGAGGATTAGAAAGAGCAGAGAAAAGGTTGGGGTGGAGACCTCAGAAGGTCTCCGAACCAGCACCATGAGTTGTGCAGTGCCTGGAGTCAGACCAGCATCTTCAGGTCCAAAATGTTTTTCATCTTGCATAGCGAGTAACTAACTCCTCTTCAGGGCAGCATGAGTAAGGGAGCTGTTTAGAACCCAGTAATGCACTGCACGTCCTAAACCTTCCCAGTACTGAGTAATCTAACCCTGTTTGGTTGTGTCAGCTATTCTTCATGTGGCCTGATGTGTTGTTGGCTTTTATTCCTATATCTGTGGGGTTTGTCCTTGCTCCCTTAAAGCAAGGAGCACTGGAAAGAGATCTTGGATGAAAAAGGGAGGAACCAACATTCAGGATGGACCCAAAAACCCGGGGTTGGAAGTGACCTCAAAAGATCATCTAGTCCAACCAGGATCCCTTACATAGGTCATACAGGGCTGTGTCCAGATGGGTTTTGAATGCCTCCACAATCTCTGGGCAGCATGTTGCAGTGCTCTGTCACTCTCACAAGGAAAAAGCTTTTCCTTATGTTTATGTTGCAGCACCTCTGCTCCAGCTTGTACTCACTGCCCCTTGTCCTATCACTGGACATCCCAGAGCCTGGCTCCATCCTCCTGACATTTGCCCTTCCATATTTACCACCATTAATGAGATCACCATTAAGTCTCCTCCCAGCTGAAGAGACACGGTTCCCTCAGCCTTTCCTCATAAGGAAGCCTCTTCTGCTTTCAGACTGTGGGCTCTGGTGCTTCAAAGGATGTTTAGATGTAGCCAAGGCCCAGCAGCACTGTAGGAGAATACACCAAAGCTGGAGGCTCCAGGAATGGAGGAGGCTTGGGCAAACACCTGTTGGAGGGAGAGCAGAAGCCCCCTGACAGGCTGGAGGACTTTCATTCACTGCCAAGTGTACATCAGCCACAAAACAAGATCCAGCGTGCGACCTTCCCATTGCAACCACAGTGGTCTCTTTGCTTTGAAGGAGAAGCAATCGTGTGCCCAGCCAGCTCTGTCAATGCCTGTTAACAAGTTTGGGTGAGTGTTTATCCAGTCCTGCTGGAGAGAGACGGTTATGTGCCTCAAGTGAAGCTGCTTTCATGTTGGTTGGAATAAACTTTCAAATTAGTTGCACAGATGGCCCGGACAAAGGAACATCAACATCTCAAAGTTGGAGGAGTTTCTGAATGTTTGTCCCAAGCTCTTGGAGAAGTCTCACAGGATCTAACATGGAGCAGGTGGTTGATATGTAAACATTTATGTCCAGTTTGCTGTTTGTTCCTCAGTATATTTAAAAGTGTTCTTCAGGCTCTCTGGGATGGGGTCTTTTCTCCAACTTACATTTTAATCTGGGTGTTTTTTCAGCTCATGGGATTTTTTTTTTTTTATGCCTCTGATCTTGAACCAAACCAACTTCTCTACCTCTCGGAGGAGTGTGGCAGCTCAGTCTGGTGCTCTGGAAACAAAGCCCTTCCTAAACTAGTCCTTTCCTGTAGGAGGATCTCTCTGCTCAGTGGCTTTTCGTGCCTGGGGCTGAAGGTGTAACTTCACCTTGCTCACCAAGTGCATTTCTAGACCCAGATCAAACAATCTGTCTTCATGTAACTTCACTTCTGCACAAAGCATCCTGTAAATGCAGCCCAAAAGCATTGTGTCCTCCTTGATGACACAAATACCTCCATAACAACTTCAGCCAGAAGCTCAAGCTATGCATTACGTGGGTGATCCAGATAGCTGAGCCAAGGGAGAGTTGAGAACACTGCTTAGGATGGGTGATGGTGAGGGTTTGCATCAGAGGTTGGGGTTGTCCTGAGGTTGGTAGCCTGGAGACCCTTCACCAGATGTCATGAAAGCAACACAAAGCCACCACTTCCTTGGGTCAGTGCTTCTGTTGTCTCTTTAGATGTTTAAGCTGTGGGATGCTGGCCTTACAGTAAGTTCTCAATGTAAGAAGTGGCAGCCTACCTTGAAGATAGATTTATTGTTTCTAGTCCAACATCTTTCAAAAGCCCACATTTATGTAAATTCATTTGCCTATTTTCTTCTTGAGTAACTTGATGAAAATATCAGAGGCAAATAGATGCCTCCCTTGTATTGTGTTTAGCTTCTCAAAGCATTAGCTCCAGATTTAACCACCACCAAGTCTTTTAGCTTCAGTGCTGTGAAAGCTTGTTGAAAGCTCGTTGATATTCAGTGTAGCAGGTCAACTCTTTTCCATCCTACATCCTTTTGGGGTTTCTTCCCCTCCTTTTTTTTTTCTCTCTTCTCTCCTCAAGTCGCTTAAGCCCTTCCTCTCAGGATATGCAAATACACTTCTCCCTACCAAGCCACTCAGAAGCTGAATGCAGAAATCCCCACCAGGAGCATCGAGAGACTGCTTCTGCTTGACAATGACATTAGCTCCTTGGTGGAGACAAAGCTGCCTTAATCATGGAATCATTTAGGTTGGAAAAGTACCTTCATGATCATGGAGTTAAATCATTAACCTGGTTATACCAAGCTCGCCACTAAATGCAGAGGTTAGATGAGCCTGGGGACCTCTGAGGTGCACCAGGCCATAGCTTTCCCCTGAAACTCCCAAGTCCTGCAGCAGGGGCTGTGGGATCACAGCTGGGTTGCTCTCATAAGGCTTCAGATGTGTGTCCTGGGGAACACAGGGGCTGTTGGTAGCAGCCTCAAGGAGAACGCTTGGGATGTGCAATATGTTGTGGTAAAGGCAAAGAGGGAAAGGTCTGGCTGCAATGACAATGACATTTGGTTTTGTGGAAGTGCCACTCTGGCCTTTGCCTTCCTAATAAAACACTTGTGGCAGTGTAAAGTGTCAAGGGTAGGTGCACTCAAAATAGCCCAGCATCTCCTGCTTTGCCTTAAACAAAAGCAGGGCTGTCAGGCCACAGCTCAAAGGGTGCCCTTGGTGCTTGTGGTGTCTGTCACTGTCACCAGTCTCAGTTGCTGCATGGGAGGACATGACTCACATAACCTGCTTTGGATGACTTTTGGGGTTTTCCTGCTGAGGTTCTCTGTGCTGCCGAGCCTAGTTTTCACACTAAGCTGATGGCTGGTGTGAGTGGATGGAGCCCTTCTGGAAGGGTTTTTTAACTTCAGCGACTCCAGAAGTGCTTCTGGGATTAGTAGGATGATGGGAAAGACTTAATGAGTGGGCGGACTGTTAATCTGCTTTGTAGGGCAACGCTTTCACTTCTTGCATAACTTAGATCAGCCCAACAGGTTCCTCTGGTCACAGCTGTGCCAGCAGTTGGCCTAGTGGGAGGAAGAGGGCTCTGCTTCTGCAGTATTTTGTGATGAGAACTTGATTTTTCTTCTGGGCTGCAATTATTAACTTCAGCAAAACCCCAGAATGGCATAGGAGAAAGTGATGCTGAATTTGTTCCTTAGAAGCGTTTTAGTGCAGTTAAAGTAAGGGCTATTAAAAGCTGATTAAGTGACTCTGTACAAACACCAGCTGCTTTTCTGGGTAAATGGAGGGCTCCTGTGTGGTTTGGGCTGGTGTGTAACAAGGGCTCAGCTCTGTGTCTCACAGCGTGGGAGGCAGCTGGCAATATCATTTCAGCCCTAGTGCTGTGTCTCTGTTGGTTTCCAGCTCTGGAGTGAGCTTGTAGATCTCAGCAGAGGGCTCCAGGGGAGGGGAGATGTGTTCTGGAGTTTTGCATGTGGTATGCAAATGGTGTTTTAATCAGTTGTATACCTTCTGCAGCCCATATGGAACGAGTAGACTTCTTGGTGTGTTTGAGACTAAATGCCTGAGAGGGCTCTTGGAGCATCGAGGTTGACTGAGGGAGGGGGACCAGACTTGCTTGTTGGTCTGGAAATGGAAAGCTGGACTCTTGAACTGTGCAATGGAAATGTCTGAAAATAAAAGCCATAAAATCATAGAACTGTTTAGGCTGGAAAAGACCTTTAAGCTCATCAAGTCAAACCATTAACCCAACTGTCCCAAGGTCACTACTAAACTATGGTCCCTAAGCTACAGATCACAATGACTTTTTAAATGATTCAACCCCTTTCCCAGGCAGCATGTTCTAAGGGCCTGATGACTCTTTCTGGGAAATTTTTCCTTAATGTCCAACCTAAACTTCCCCTGGTGCAACTTGATGTGATGGAAAGTCTCAAAAGGAAGCAGGGAACCTGCTCTCATTAAATAGGACATTATTGTGTGGTTGTTCCTCTGCTTCCCTGAATAAAACGAGGACTGATCACACTTTGCTGAGGAGGAAATGCAGTCTGGTAGCTACCCAGCGTTAAAGGTTTGGGCTTGGTTCTCCCAGTGTTGTGGCTTTGATTCTGTTCCTGTAGTTATTATTTGCTTCTCTCTACTTCTGGAAACCCCTAGACCTAACATACTGGAAAGAGTGAAATGCAAGAGGAAGTTGTGTTGCCAGAGCTCTGTGGGTGGTGTGTGGAGTATGTGCAAGACTCCCCTCATCTTCAGGTAATGAAGAACCAAAGACTACAATAGAAGTGCTGTACTTACAAAGATGACTTGACTTCTTCCTCTTGTCCATTTACAGGTATCTCCAAGCAGAAACCATGAACTGGCACTTCCCACTCCTCATTGGTCTTGGGACTTTAATGTCTGTGTGTTCCCAGTTTAGTTTTTATCCGCTGGAGGAACTCAGCTCTGATGTTGGGATCCAGGCCTTCAACCAGGTAGTGAAAGCAAAGCCTCAGGACAACGTGGTGGTTTCTCCTCATGGGATTGCCTCGGTGCTAGGGGTACTGCAGCTGGGTGCTGACGGCAGGACCAAGAAGCAGCTGACAACTATGATGAGATACAGTGTAAATGGTCAGTGACTCCTTAAGGGACTCCTGGGGGTGCTGGGTGAGGTTCTTCATGGCTTTCAAATGTGGCACTGGTGCATCATGCACCAGGTAGCTCTGTTGGCTGAAGCACAATGTGGACATGCTCGAGGTTAATTGGCAATTTGAGTGTAGACATGTTACGTGTTCCCGAAGTGGCTTCTAAGCAGCTTTGCCATGACTCTGGGGCCTTGGCTGCTGCTGCCTTCGTCCTTGCAAAACTGATTTGCCAGAGCAGTGTGGCTGGTAGACCAGTGTCAGTAGGAAGGCTACATGTAGCACTCCATTCCAGCCACTCCTCAGACAAGAGAGCGAGAGGATATTGCCTGTCCCTGCGTTGAAAGTGATGCAGCCTCTAACCACCTGGCTGACACGTTTGCTTTGATGCTCTTCAGCTCTGCTTCTTTGTGTTTCTGCTGGCCAGATCCCTGATTCTATAGGGCCCTTTTCTCCAAGCAGCCCCTCCTGCTTGTCTCTGCCTGACACCAGCATGTCAGTGTGGTTCCCCTGCCCCTCCAGGGGGCTGGTGCTGGCTTACTTTACATGTTAAGTCTTTTTGTGAGTGTTTATCAGCAAGGCTTAACTAAACCTTACGACCAGGACTCTGCCTCCCTTCCTTCCCTCTAGGAATAGGAATTGCTGTGGGAGGTAGTTGCATGTCTAGTTCTTGAGCAATGCTGCCCTACAATGTGCTGGTCTGTCTTTGCTGTTTTGGTTCTGGGTCTTGAGTAGAACAACATGAGTTGCCAGCTTAAGATCTGATTGTAGGATGCTGAAATCTCCTCATGCAATAATCTACTGCAATGCTCAAAACAGAGCACTTGCAGAAATGCCAAAGTGGTTTATCGAGTGGTTGTGTTTGGGCTGCAGGCTTGCTGATCCTAACTGTGAGACACAGAGGTTCTCAAACGCCTGACAAGGTAGCCAGTACCTTCTTAGAGAGAGAGACTTATTATGGGGTGCTGCACTGATCTCCTCTGCCCTCATCCACAATTGCTGCTTTGGAAAGTTGGGAAGTGTTTAATTTCTCTTTAGCTGTCTTTTAATGCGATTTAGCAGCTGGAAGCAAAGAGGAGAGCCAGCATCATGAGACCAGCCAGCTCTCCCCGGACCACCAGCGAGTGCTCCGTGGACCACCAGTGGTCCACAGAATACAGTTTGAGAACCTCTGTTATGGTATGTTCTCCAGAAGCATTTGTCCCTAATATTGGAGAGTGAACACACAGAAATCCACACAGAAGTGTTGAAGCACTCAGGTGAAACAGCAAAGCCAGCCAAGGCTTCTCCTCACCAGAGAGTATCTCGGAACTAGCCGATTCCCTTCTCATCTCAAGCTTGTCTACGTAAGGAAGCAGCCTGGAAATGCTGCTGCCCAGGTTAAAACAGCCCCTTGAGGATCCCATTCCATGTAATGGAGCTGTTAGCTGGCAGTAGCTTCCCTGTGTAGACAAGCCCTCACAGCAGGGTGTGGCAGTGCAGCCGCTCTGTGCACCAGAGGCAGCAAGGGGAGCACTCAGTAGGAGCTGCTACGGGTCCTGAGGATCCTAGTTGTAGGTACTGGAGCCCACTGCTCTCCAGCAGTGTGTGTTGCAGTTTGGGGAGTCCTCTTGGAATGCTGCTCTGGTGTCTCTAGCAGCTGTTATCTGCTTTGTCAGTAGTTGTATGTGAAGTTAACTGTTTGTTCATCATCTAAATGCAAACTTGCTGTTCTTTCCAAGCAGGAGTTGGTAAAGCCTTAAAGAAGATAAACAGGCTCATAGTCTCAAAAAAGAATAAAGACATTGTTACAATTGCTAATGCAGTGTTTGCAAAGAGTGGCTTTAAAATGGAAGTGCCTTTTGTTACAAGGAACAAAGAGGTGTTTCAGTGCAGTGTCAAGAGTGTGGACTTCGAGGATACAAATGCAGCCTGTGACACCATCAACCACTGGGTGAAAAACGAAACCAGGGGTGAGTATAGCTGATGGAAATGCTGGGGAGGGAGAAGCAGCTCTGCCTGGCAGCTGGAGACTGTGTGATGGTGTAGAACTGCTGGGCTAGCAGCCTCACCAGGGTGCATGTGTGGAGGGTATGAGTCTGTCTGCCCGTGGGGCCACGGTATGAGGGCTGTGCTTTGCCCTCATACAGCTGGTAAGAAATCCAAGTGCAGCTCTCCTGGAACTTTGCCTTCTCCAACATGAAAGATGCTTTTGAGCAGCTCAAGATGTTTAGCTCAGTCAGCCAGACTTGGGAAGCTGTGAAGCAGTCCAGCTTTTGCATTTACTGCCCTAAATTCCCACAAAATGCAGCCTATGTTTGGAGGAATCATGTTTAGTGGAGGACTTTGAATGGACCATGCCTTGACAGAACCTCCTCATGGTTCAGTCCCCCTGACATCCAGTTGTGTGAAGCTAAGAGGTTGTGTTTTGCAACATATTTGCAGACAAAGTGAACTGTGTGGAGTTAAACTTGGTGCCTGCTGGATGCCAGGAGTGCTATGATGATGCTGGATGTGCTGTTTGTGAAAGGAGCCAGGCAAGTTCCTTTTCCACCACATCATTCGTTTTGCACAGCAATGTTGCAAGCAGCCTGTTACTCGGGAGCTGAGTGAATAGCTGGCGTTCTGGCAGCAGATACTCAAGACTTTGATTGTTTCTTCCAGGTATGATCGATCAGGTTGTATCTCCGGATGACCTTGATGGTGGTTTGACCAGACTGGTCCTAGTAAACGCTGTGTACTTCAAGGGTTTGTGGAAGTCACGGTTCCGCCCTGAAAACACAAAGAAGCGTCCCTTTTATGGAGCAGATGGCAAAACTTACCAAGTCCCAATGCTGTCCCAGTTATCCATCTTCCGCTGTGGTAAGCTCAGGGCTCCTGCTTCTGCCAACGCAGCTCTGAAATGTCCTTTTTCCAGAGTCTGCTCAACACTAGTGTTTAATGGGGTTTGGTGTGGAATGGGATTGCTTATTGTAGCCAGTGTAGAAGGCTGTCCCTCTCACAAGCGTCTCGTGGTGCTGAAGTGTGGATGAACCTGCTGTGAGAGGTATTTAACAGCTGCTTAAGGCTCAGGACTCTGACAAATACCTGTCCTCTCCCTTTGTCTCTGAAACTGAAAATCCTAAGTACCCAAACTTGAGAACTTTGCTGCTACTTAAAGTTATCTTGGTACTGCAAAACTTCCTTTTCTAAGAGGTGAGAATAAAGGAAAAGTGCCCACAACATCAGAACCCTGAGGTTTATCTGCTGATGGGCTGTGCCTGAGAAATAAAGATGCAGTAGAATCAAGTGCCAGTCACCAGCCCTTGCAGGAGCCAGAGGAGCACAGGCTTTGTAAAGTACTGTGTCTTTCAAGGTGTGAACCTGTTCTTCCAACCGAGTCACAAGTGAAAAGAAGTTCAGCAGGTTCAGCCAGACTTCCTGGCAGAGACACTGAGCTGACACAAGGGACTCCATGCACTGACCACCTACTTCAGAGCTTCAGGGGTTGTAGCCCTGCAGGGATTTTATTGCTCAAAGGACGACTAAACATCTGTCAAAAAGATACCTTCCCTGGGACTTGCTAAACGCAGCAGCTTGCTGAAAATCCCCCAAACAGGACCCACTGTGCCTGGTTTTGCAGTCAGGAGTGCTTAGCTGGTGTTCTGATCTGTGGGTTCTGGTTGGAGAGCCACTGCCATGATCAAATGATCCAACCTAACACAGTTCCTGTAGAACTGCTGCATGGCCCTGGCAACAAGCTGAGACTGCTGATGGAGACTTTTGGTTTTTCAGCTTGGCCTGACAAGTGTGGACTCACATGAATAAAGATAATATCTTATTGCTGCTCAAAAACTTTTCCAGAAATGCTGTCTGTGGTTAAACTGACAAGTTTTCACTTGCAGCTCCTGAAAAAAGCACTCTTCTCGCCAGTCACATGCCAGAGATCCCACAGCAATGAAAAGGAACTTGGAGGAGAAGAGGGTTGCTCAGAGACTGTTCACGGCACTTGCTCTGACTCTCAGGCATAGCTATCTCACTGCTTTGCAGCTCATTGGCCTCCTGCACTGCCTCAGACTAGCTGCTCTCCACAACCTCCAAGGGTCTCATTAGGAAACAGCCTGATTAAGCAAGAAGATTAAGTAAATTCAATAGACTCCCTCAAAAAGAAGTTTTTTGGAGGTGGAAAAAGAGCTTGTCCTCCAGGTCTTCTCACTTTGGAAGGACAAGTCTGCTGCTTTTTCTTGGTTACTTTTTGGTTTTTCTGTGCTCAGTTGGCTCTGGTAGAGCTGAGATCTGAAGCAGAGGTCCAGCTGATTCACAAAGCTGGCGACTTCTATGGTGACTTCTTTCTGCTCTGGGGAATAGTGTGAGCACCAGCCTCAGCTGAGCATGGAGGGAAGCAAGCGCTAAACTCAGCTGAGTGGGGAAGCAGCCACCCTGTGACTTAGTTTTAAGATGTGGGCAAAGCTTTGAAACCCAGAGATCAATAGGTCTCCAAAGGTAGCAGAGGCTGAAATCTGTAAGTGGGCTCACAAACTTTGCTTATTCTCCAGGCACGACAAGCACTCCCAACGAGCTGTGGTACAACATCATTGAGCTGCCATACCACGGGGAGATGATCAGCATGCTGATTGCTCTGCCCACCGAAAGCACCACACCACTCGCTGCCATCATCCCACACATCAGCACCAAAACAATAGGGAGCTGGATGACAACCATGGTGGCCAAACGGGTGCAGGTGATTTTACCCAAGTGAGTATCCACACCATACAGTTGTCCCTCTGGGGAAGTGTTTGTGAATTCTGTAAGGAGTCTCTCCGCTGGCAGAGGAGCAGCAGTGTGTGTAATGCAACTTCCCTTGGTAACATTGGTAATACTTATCCCTTCTTTTTGCTTTGTTCCATCCAGATTTACAGCAGAAGCAGAAACAGACCTAAAGGAGCCTCTGAAGGCACTTGGCATCACAGATATGTTTGACCAGTCAAAGGCAAACTTTGCAAAAATAACAAGTAAGTTTTAGCTGGGGGCTTTTTTGAATCTGGTGGTCTCTATTCATGGCTTCTGCTGCTAGATAGGGCTCTGCTTCAAAGGGCATCTGTCTGTTTTATCTTGGATCAGTGTTACCGTGGCATTGGAGCTGGAGGTCCATTTTGTAGCTAGCACAAGCATGGATCTCTGCTACCAGGGAATGCTGCTGTGGCTTTTCCACCCCCTTTTGCCTTTTAGTAAATCAAGTTGGCAGGCTTAAGGTTTGGTACTGCAACCTGAGGGTCTAGAGCCTGTGGCAGGACTTGGAACAAGTATTGGACTATACGCTTAATGGCTCCTCCTGGAGCTGTAGGAAAGCCCAAGGACTAAATTCCCACTTTCAGGGACCAGAGCAAATGAGAGCTGTGAATATTAATACCTGAAAGTGGGGTGTAGAGAACATGTGGTTTTAAATTATCATCTTAGTTCTGTTCTCTGCTTCCATTCAACTCCTCATCAAACTCTCCTCTACAGAGAGGTTTAGCAGAAAAATTGGGTCTTTCCTGATGACCAGCAGTGTTCTTCACTGCAGCTTCAGGAATGTCAGCAGGATCCTCTTGGCCATGTTGGCATAGCTGTTAGCCACTCACAGGGGGCCTTGGGAATCTAGCTGAAGGTCTCTGCTCTTCTTTTCAGGAACAGAAGGTCTTCATGTCTCTCATGTCCTGCAAAAGACAAAAATCGAAGTTAGTGAAGATGGAACCAAAGCTTCTGCAGCAACAAGTAAGGGAGCACACTGATAATAGAACCATAGAATCATCATGGTTGGAAAGAAGCTCCAGGATCATCAAGTCCAGCCCTCACTCCAATGTCTCCCTAAACCCTAGACCATGGCCTCAAGTGCTCTATCTACTTGTTTTTTAAACACCTTTAGGGATAGTGACTCTGCCACCTCTTTGAGCAGCCTGTTCCAGTGCCCAGCAAATCTCTTAGGAAAGAACTTCTTCCTAAGATCCAATCTAATACTCCTCGATGCAACTTGAGACGATTTTCCCTCATCCTATCATTAGTAATTTGGGAGAAGAGCCCAGCACCAGCCTCACTACAACCTCCTTTGAGATGTTGTACAGAGCAAAAGTAACTGTTGGGGAAATGGCTTTAGGCCGCTAAAGAGAGCGTGGCAAGAACATGCTCTGGCTTCAGATCAGTTGGTTTTATGGTGTTGCTCAGGGAATTCCTCACTGCCAGTATCGATCAGACCTACGAACAGACCTACTTCTATAGAGGTGTCTTCTGATAACTACTGTTACGCATCCTGTAGCCATCCTGGCTATCCAGCTGGCCACAAGGACTCCCTACTACACCCTTTAGGTGACACACTGAGATTTCTTCCAGCTTGCTGTGAATCTTGTGTCTTTTGAATATAGTTCCTATAAGAATCAATATCTAAGTTGGTAGGTTTGAGGCATTTTTAACAGGTAAACGCTAGGAACCTTCGATAGGGGCTTGAACTAGCTGATCTTGGAGGTCCCTTCCAGCTGAAGGTGTTCTCTGATTTAAGGTGCTGTGGTACTTGTTCTGTCTAATTTGAACCTCATCTTCATTTTCAGCTGCAATTTTGATAGCCAGGTCATCCCCTCCTTGGTTCATCGTTGACAGGCCGTTTGTATTCTTCATCCGGCACAATCCTACAGGTGAGAAACATCAATAGGAACTTCAGTAATTTGCTTCAAATTGGATATCAGCTATGAAATAGAGACACAAGAAGTCTGGACCTGCTGAGTAAGCAATTGCTTTACAAATCCCACAAATGTTTTTCTGCTCTTGTGGAGTATTGGATGATTTTGTGTGGAATAAAAGCAGGAAGAGGGTCAAAACCTGCAAGTGTTGGCTGCCAGCTGAACAGAAAGGAGTGAGCCAGGTTCTGGGGTACAAAATAACAGGCTTCAATGCTCATGGATTCCCCGAGCAAAAGAAGTGACTCTGATAGTGAATCGGTGAGTAGGTATAGTGGGTTCAGGACCACAATTCAATATAAAGGAAAGGAAAGCAAAGCAGTGAGGTCTCGATGGCATCTCAGATAAAATTCACCAGACAACTGATGGCTTAGGGAAACTGCAGAAAGGTTTATTAACACTATAACTGTATACAGAATAGGAGAAAAGGTTATGCAAGCCGGTGCACATAAACTAGAAGCTGTGTCATAAATGCCATCACACAACGTGACAAAAATATAATGGGAGATCACTATAGTTTGGGCCTTGGATCTTCTTCCAATTTAGAGACCTGGGAAAGAGACCATGTCAGTCCGGGATGGCCTGAGTTTCTCAGCACCCACAACTGCATCCCTCGGTGCAGCCGCATGCATTTCAGCGTGGCTTCTCCAGCTCAGGGCATAGGGATGGCCTGACTGCTCAGTGCCCACACCTGCATCCCTCTGTGCAGCTGCATGCGTTTCAAAGGACCCAGTCTCTGTCTTTCAAATCCAAGATTTAAGGATTCCCGAGTCCTTCTGCTTTCTTCAGATAAGCACGAAGGAGCTCTCCCCCAAACCTTAAGTGCTGCCAGTCTTTTCTCAGTGGCAGAAATGACAAGCAGCCTCTCCCCATGCTGATCACTCTTTCCAAAATGGCAGCGGCCCAGTCCCAGGGCCCCAGCCGCATGCGGGGTCCAACATGGAGACTGACTGCATGGCGTCAGCAGGGCCGCACCACTCCACACGTGGCCAAGAGGGTCTTCCAGACATCCTCTCCTCTCCCTCTCCTGTCTCAGCTCCAGGGGGAAGAGGAGTAGCTCAGCTCACCAATGCTGAAGGCTGTCCATGGTGGGGGGTCGCGATGGCAAATCTGCACCAGTCTTGCTTCTCCAGTCCGAGCGTGGTGCGGCAGTGAGCAGCGGCGGCACCGTGCTGCCGCGGTGAGGGGGGGGGGCGCCGCTTTGGTCCGGGGCCGCGGTGGGGTCCGTGGTTTTCTCCACAGGTGCACGCCGGTGGTGGGGTCAGGCTGCGGCCGGTTCGGAAGCTGTGGTCTGCCTCGGAGCTGCAGTTCTCACCCCGCCCATTCCCGGGCCGGTAGGGGGGTGCTCCCTTCAGGGCCACAGCCCCCCAAAAGGGCACGAACAAAGACCCTGCCCTGGTTTTTATAGACTCCCCCTAGCCTGCCTTTCAGGGGCAGGTCCCAGGACAGACGCTTCTGGGGAAGGGTCCTGGGACCTGTGCAACCGGGGACAGGCCCCTCAGGACACAACACAACTTTTCTTCTTCATGAAAGCACCTCTACAAGTTCTAGCAGTTCTCAAACTGCAACAGTAGGACCTGGCTTTCTGATTGTCAGTAAAACCCAAAGACTAGAACAGTTATGCAGAGCAATGACAGGCCTCTTTGTTTCCAGAGACACAAGCTAGCTGTCTCTCCAGACAGACTTCTCTGAGCTAATGGGCTCAAGGGAGGCTGGATGAGACAGGGTGAGGTAGCTCCGCTCTACTCCCTGGACTTCACGCTCGCATGAAAAAGTTTAATTGAGCTGGCAAACTCTGGTAACCCTTGTTTTCCTTTCATCCCTCAGGTACAATTTTGTTTATGGGACAAATAAACAAACCTTGACTGTGGAAAAGACTGTCTTCAAGGAACAAACAGAACTGATGTGCCACAGCCCTGCCCTGGTCCATGTTTGTACAAATCCTCTGCGACTTCCCTCAAGAGCTAGTGCTAGCCACTGGCTGGGTTTTGAAACAGGAGTCGATGTAGTTCTGGCTCTGTGGGGAAAAATACAGCTTGAAAAACCTACAGTATCTCTTCCAAATGTCTAAAGATTCTCTAAACTACTGAACGGTTACTTTGCTAACAACCTCCTGAGCTTCTTCTGTATCTACTAAGGATTTCATGTCTGCCTTGGGCTGAGAGGATTTTTACACTGAATGATAAAAGTTTCCCCTGTTAATGTTGGTGTGTGGAAAAGGTCCAATTGCCTTTTGCCTCTCAAGATCTCGGTCCCTGGATAATACTCTTGGTTAGAAGTAGGTGACAAGCGCTAGCGATTCTGTTGTATTGTTTTTATTTTAGATAGTGCATGTATCCTACAAAGAGCTTCCCAACTAACTTGGTGTACGATGTGCATCGCATGGGCCTGTCTTGTTATCGTGTAGCCATGTGGTGTTGCTCACGCACACTTTCTATTGGGGTTAAGATTTTATATTTGTTTTATATTTGTACAAAGGAAGGAACAACAGAAAGAAATCAATAAAAGCTGTATTATGACTGGTCAGCGCTGTGGATGTGCCCATGGGTGCATGGGGTCCGGAGTGCCCCGCCTTGGATGAGATTTTCTCCTTCAAGGGGAGGTGAAGTAAAGGTATTTTTGTGAGAGGTTTGGGATGGGAGGGATGTTTATTGGAGTTTTTTTGGTTTACTGCCTGCTGCTGGTTACCTTTTCATCCTACTGTGGGGAATTAACCATCATTTGGGTTACTTTGCAGATTGGTAAATAAATCTGTTTGGTTCCTTGTTTGCAAGTGTGTGGTGACTGCAGGACAGAGATGGGGAAGTGAGACTGGTGGTGCTGAGCAGGAAAGACCTCCTGGCTGGCTTTCAGGTGTGGAGCCAAAGGGAGCCAAAGCAGTGGTAGAATTGTGTCTGAGCTGTGCACCATTACAGGGGATTGTGGTGCCTCTAGCTGGGGACTGGTTTGTCCCGCAAAAACCTGCGTGACAGTTGGGCCCTGAGCTGGGCTGGAAAAGGCATGAGGTGTGTGAGAAGTGACTACTGGGGGTGCAAGGAGCCTCCTGAGGGTTCTGGAACAGTGTGATGTTCTGTTTTAGAGTAGAACTGGTGGCTGTTCTAGAAAAGGAGATTGAGGAGTGACCTCATTAATGTTTGTAAATATGTAAAGGGAGTGTCTCAGGAGGATGGAGCCAGGCTCTTCTTTGTGTCATGTAATGATAGGACAAGGGGCAGGGGGTGTAAGCTGGAACATAGGAGGTTCCACATCAGTATGAGAATGAACTTCTTCCCAGTGAGGGTAACGGAGCACTGGAATGGGCTGCCCACAGGGAGGTTGTGGAGTCTCTTTCTCTGGAGATATTTAAAACCTGCCTGGACTTGTTCCTGTGCAACTTGATCTATGTGACCCTGCTGCGGCAGGGGGATTGGACTGGACGATCTTTGGAGGTATCTTCCAATCCCTAATGTTCTGTGACTCTGTGAAAAGTGAAACTATGGTAGTAAATTTTCCAGTGGGTACCTGGTCATTGTATTGAGGATTGAAACCTGAAAGACCTGCAGCTTCCACCGATTTCCCAGCGGGCTGGCAGGCAGCAGCAGCCATAGCTTAGTGCTGCATAGACCTGAGGCTGCATCTGGGGAAGAGAAAAAGAAAAGGCAGTGCCATGGGGTTTCGGGTCTGCCTCAGCACAGCTCCCCTGCAAACAGCTGCTGGTTCAGTGGAGAAGAAACTCTGTAGAACACTGAACAGAGGAACTGTGGGCAGGTTGTTTCTACCCCCCAGCTGGACAATGAAGAGTGAAGGTCCTGGCTTGGCAAGTGTGAATGGGCTCGTTCCACCTCTTTGGGCCAGGACTACCTGCCCAGGCTGAGCTCTGAGCAAACCCATAGGGAATGTCACATGTGGCAGCAGCCAGGAGCCCCAGAGCTCTACAGAAAGCAAGTGAAACGCAGCACCGCTCAGCAAAAGGGTTTTCAGCTCTCAGTCCTGAGTGGCTATTTTTAAAACTTAGGGTATTTTCAACTTTTTTAATGTTTCAAAATAATTTCAAAATCTGTTATTTTTTTATTTTATTCCTATATTTATATTTTATTCTTTTTTTTTGTTCTGGTTTTGATTTTTCTCTCTCCTCTGAGTTTTTTTCTCTCTCTCATCTTTGATTTTTCTCTCTTGTTCTTTTGATTTTTGTTTCTTTTTCTCTGCTCTCTTTTGGTTTTATTTTGTTCTGTTTCCCAGCATTTAACCAGGTTTTCAGAGTTGCTTCTAGAGTGTCCTTCTGAACTTGGTAAAGGAGATTGGGACAAAGTAAAATGAATTGAGAGCCAGAGAAGGAGGGGATGAGTTTAGGTTCAAAGACCTTTTTATTTGTAGAAACCCTGTCTGTGCTCTTCAGTCCTTGTAGCTGATTCCTGTCACTTTCACAGTGCTCAGTAGCAACTGGAGGTCTGGATGTTTTGGGTGGGTTGTGCCCCGAACTCTCTGGAAGCCTTCAGGGGACTTGCCTGCCCCCTGCAGAGCTGCTCTGGACACTTTTTCCCATTTTTGTCCCCAGGAATGTCCAACCTGAGGTGGCTGCTGCTACTGCTTGGGTCTCCCTCAGCCTACTCCTCCTTTACTCTCAACAGTTTTGCATGGAGATGCCAACAGGGTGCTGGTAATCCTCCCCAAGGAGGAGCAGAGGTGGAGAGATGGCATGTGTGATGCTCCCAACAAAATGGCAGATCGGGAATGTCAAGCAGGGGCAGAATTGCAACTCAGCCAGTCTCATCCCCAGTGTGCCTCAGTTTCTCCATCTTTAAAAGCAGAGGTACCGGGTCTGGCTGTGGGTGGGAAGCCTGGACAGACTTCAGTAATGCAGGACTAATGTTCTGGGCAGGGACTGGTGGGAAGTGCTTGTGGTGCCAGCTGCAGCAGCCTAGCTTCTAAGTAGAGAGGAAGAATGTAATGAAACCTGCCCTGCGTTCATCCCTTGGCCTCTCACTCAGCTCCCTGCCACCGGCCCTCTTCCCACGGCAGCTTTGACAAGGTGGCTGCATGACCTCCCAGCAGCAATAATGATGAAAAGTAGAAATACATTCAAGCAGTTCTTTGTTGGCCACGTCCTGCCAATGCTCCCTGTGCTTCAAAGGATAAGGTAGCCCTTGAGCTTCAGCACAGCCATTTGAAATTCCTGGGTTTATTATTTATTAGCCATGTCACAGCTACCTGCAGCGGTTGGGACCTGCCTGAAACTAATATGTCCCAATGCTAGTGTGGAGCAAGGAGGCTGCAATGGCCTTGTGTGTTGAACCCACCAGCCCTGAGCATCAGAAGATGGTTTGCTGTGAGTTCCTGTCCTGATGATGATGGATGCTGCAGGGATGTAGAATCCTCCAGGGTGACTGCTGCTTGCTCACGGTGATGCAGGGTCAGGAATTTGCTGCCATTGGTCCTCCCAGTCCTTCAGGCCACATGGTAGGTCCCAGGAATGCTGGGTTTCCCCTGAGGCCAGGATAACCTTCCTGAAAGCCTCTTCTGGCTGCTTAGCCCATGTCATCTCCCTTGATACTGGTCATGGACTCCCAAAGCACCCTGTTCCCTGTCATTAAGGGCACAAGGACTGACTCAGATGCTTCTCCTTTGAGGAACCTGAAACCCATTGCTATCAGCTCATTACACTACGAGCGACCCAGACCCAAGGGCTGGCAACAGCTTCTGGGGTCACCAGAAGCTGTGGATTCACTCCCAGGTCCCTGGTTTTGGGGTCCAAGCATGGCATAGAGAGTGGGAAGACAGAACTGGGTTTATCTGACCCAGCTGGGCTCTTTCACTTTTGAGAAAGGAAGAAGCTGGACAAGCTGGAAAGCTGGGCCCAGGGAACCTCATGAGATTCAACAAGACCAAGTGCAAGGTCCTGATCCTGAGTTAGAACAGTTCTCACTGTCAATATAGACTGGGGGAGGAGGATATAGGAAGTAGCCTTGAGGAAAAGGACTTGAGGGTGCTGGTAGATGAGAAACTGGCAATGAGCAGAGTGGGCACTTGCAACCCAGAAGATCAATCACATGCTGGGCTTCATCAGACGTGTGGCTAGCAGAGCAAGAGAGAGTATACTGCCCCTCTGCCCTGGTGAGACCTCACCTGGAGTCCTATGCCCAGCCCTGGGGCCCTCAGTACAGGAATGCCAGGGACCTGAAGGAGTGGGTCAAGAGGAGGCCATGAAAATGATTAGGGGGCTGGAGACCCTCTGCTATGAGGACAGGTTGAGGGAGCTGGGGTTGTTCAGCCTGGAGGAGGCTCCAGAGGGACTTGATAGCGACCTTCCAGTCTCTGAAGGGTGCTACAGAAGGCTGGAGAGAGACTGTTTATCAAGGCCTGGAGTGATAGGACAAGCAACAGTGGTTTCACATTAGAGAAGAGCAGATTGAAAAGGGCTGTTAGGAAGGAATTCTTTAGCAGGATGTGGGTTGAACGCTGGAACAGATTGCCCAAGGAGAAAGTTGAGGCCTCACCCCTGGAAATCTTCAAGAAGAGGCTGGACAAGGATCTGGGCAACCTGATCTAGTTGAGGATGTCCCTACTTCCTGTAGGAGGTTTGGACTAGATGTCCTTTGGATGACCCTTCCAACCTGGGCCATTCTAGGCTTTATGAACAGGGTGGGGGTGAAGACACTGCTGCTGCAGCAGGTAGGTAGGAGCCCATGGGAGCACAACCCATGTCACCTGTGGTTCTTCTTTGCCCCTTTGTCCTCATCTTGGGGCTTCTGGCCGACTAGGGCAGTGCATGTCCCTCTGAGAAGCAGTGTCACCTTCAACTCTGCTCGTTGTCCATAAAAAAAAAAGCGCTGAAGAAATTCTCGGGGAGGTGGAAATGGTGGCATTGGGATCGTTTCACCATGGTTTTCCTGTTCCATGTTCTCTGTCGGGGGCTCTTCGGGATGTTCTTGAGGAACCCAGGTCATAGTGAGGAGCCACGGGGGTGACTTTTCTATTTCGGGTGGGGTCCCAGGTCTGGCGCTCCGAGTGGGCGATTGGGGGTCCGGGAAGCCCGGCAAGCCCGCGGTGCCCTCTGGTGGCCATGACTGGCCCCACAGCTCAGAGCAGAGATCAACTGAGGCAGCAGGGCGCGTGGGGAATGTCATACACCGAGCTGCTCCCAGCACCACGCAATCGTTTTGGTTGGAAAAGCCCTTTGAGCCACCCAAGTCCAACCTCTCCTCCAGCACTGCCAGGGCCCAATAACCCAGGTCCCTTGACCCACATCTCCACAGCTTTGCAACACCTCCACACATGGGGAATCCCCCACAGCCCTGGGCCATGCTTGGGGAGCCCTCTCAGAAAGCAAATGGTTCCTCTGGGCCAAACTAACCCTCTCCTGGCACAACCTGAGGCTGGTTCCTCTTGTCCTAGAGCGAACATACTAACCCCCACCTCTCTCTCGCCTGAATTTCAGGGAGTTGCAGTGCAGGAAGGTCTCTCCTGAGCCTCGTGTTCTCCAGTTCAACCCTCCCTGGCCCCCTGGGACCTCTCCCGGTGGAGCCTGGGTGCAGCCCTGCAAGAAGTGAACACAGGCCCTTGTCACAGGAACTGTCACCTGTCCCCCTCATCTCCTGGCTGAGCCTCTTCAAAGCCAGGGGAGATGGAATCTCTCCTTGTAGGACACCTGAGATGATCTCATGGGAGATTTGAGGCAGCACAGGCCTGGCCTGACCTGTTGCTGGTTTGACTGTGGTGATGGTTGGTGCAAATAGGGCTATGGGGAAGAAAAATTGAGAAAGGATAAGAAAGGGAAGGAAAATATAGGAACTGGACCAATGGTGCAAGAAAAGCACTATGACAGAGGCACCAGCTGTTTGTTGGCCAACTACATGGCCGGTATCCACATGTTCTGGCCATGAGAACAGCCTCAGCAAAGCACAGCTGCTGAAGAACGTAAAGGTTAAAGTCTTACAGGTACTTCTAGCTGAAAGGCCATAAAACAGGCAGCTAATGGGTTTCCTGTCACTGCACATCCTTCTTTGGCCTGTATCCCTGAGACAGACAGAACTGTTCAACCAGAGAAGACTTCAGTCAGGCCTTTCATTGCTTAAAGGGGCTACAGCAAAGCTGAGGAGTAGCTCTTAATCAGGAAGGGTAGTGATAGGATGAAAGATGCTGGTTTTAACCTGAAAAAGGGGAGATTTAGGTGAGACAGAAGGAAGAAATTTTGATGCTGAGGATGGCAAGATCCTGGCCCAGGTTGCCTAGAAAGCTGGGAGAAGCCCCATCCCTGGAACTATCCCAGATCAGGTTGGACCTTGGGGTTCTGAGCAACCTGCCACAGTTAAAGATCATTGAATCACAGAATCATAAAATTGTTTAGGTGGAAAAGTCCTCCAAAATCAGAGTCCAACCATAAGATGTCCTTGCTTGCTGCAGTGGGTTGGACTAGCTTCAAGGGTCCCTTCCTTCTCAAACCATTGCATAATTCTATGTTCGTCCTCTCAGGGAAGCTACAGCCCTCCAAGTGGAGGTGACACTCATAGAATCACATACTGGTAGAGGTCAGAAAAGGCCTCTGAAGATTGTCTATTCCAACCCTCCTGCCATAGCAAGATACCCTAGAGGAGATCCCACAGGAACACAACCAGGTGGGTTGAATATCTGTAGAGCAGGAGACTGGCAGCCTGTGGCTGCAATCTGTCACACTCACAGTGAAAAAGATTTTCCTTAGCTTCAGTCTATCCAGTGACCATAGTATTCTCCTATTCCAGAGGATATGGCTGCACAGCAACGCTTTTATTCTGAAGAGAGCACAGCGTGAGGCTCTGCTAGAGACTATAGTCTGAGGTTCTGCTCGAGAGCCTATGGCCCTTCTATTTACAGGCTGGCTGCTCTTCTTTTTTAGAGCATACAGGCCAGCTGCTGCTCTATTCTACAGTACACAGGCTAGCTGCTCTTCTATTCTAGAACACGTGGGCCCCCGCTCTTCTGTCCTAGAGCATACGGGCTGGCTGCTGTTCTAGTCTAGGGCATACGGCCCTGCTGCTCTTCCATTCCATAGATTTCGGCCGTGTTGCTCCTCTACTCCAGAACCTACGGCCGCGCCCCTCCCACCCGCAGCTGCGCCGCTGCTAGGTCATGCGGGGCGGGGCTGCGTGGCTCTTAAGGGTGTTACGGCGGGGCGAGATGGCGGCCGAGATTCACTCGCGGGCGCAGAGCCGGCGACCCGTGCTCTTGAGCAAGGTGGAGGGGCACCAGGAGGCCGTGAGCGCCGCCCTGCTTATCCCGCGGGAGGACGGGCTCATCACCGCTGGCTGCGACCGGTGCGAGGCACTGCGAGGCGGGAGGTGGGGGTGGGGAATGGGGTCCGTGCGAGGCTCCTCACGGGCATCAGGATGGAGGGAATGGAGAGCCAGGAGAAGGGTCTGGGGAGTGAAGAGAGGGGTTTGGAGAACAAGGACAGGGAGAGCGAGAAGGGCGTGGGGAGCCAGGAGGCGGGTCTGGGTTGCTGAAGAGCAAAAGAAGGCGCTGGGGATCGAAGGGGAGGGTTTGAAGAATGAGAAGAGCCCGGAGAACAAGGACCAAGAGAGCAAAGAGACGGGTCTGGAGAGCGAGAAGAGGGGTCTGGACAATAAAGAGAATGAGAGGAAGGGTCTGGAGAACAGAGGGGCATCTGAGGGAACTGGAGGTATTGCAGTTTCCTTTCTCAATTTTTCTTCCCCATAGCCCTATTTGCACCAACCATCACCACAGTCAAACCAGCAACAGGTCAGGCCAGGCCTGTGCTGCCTCAAATCTCCCATGAGATCATCTCAGGTGTCCTACAAGGAGAGATTCCATCTCCCCTGGCTTTGAAGAGGCTCAGCCAGGAGATGAGGGGGACAGGTGACAGTTCCTGTGACAAGGGCCTGTGTTCACTTCTTGCAGGGCTGCACCCAGGCTCCACCGGGAGAGGTCCCAGGGGGCCAGGGAGGGTTGAACTGGAGAACAGGAGGCTCAGGGGAGACCTTCCTGCACTGCAACTCCCTGAAATTCAGGCAAGAGTGAGGTGGGGGGTTAGTGTGTTCGCTCTAGGACAAGAGGAACCAGGTTGTGCCAGGAGAGGGTTAGTTTGGCCCAGAGGAACCATTTGCTTTCTGAGAGGGCTCCCCAAGCATGGCCCAGGGCTGTGGGGGATTCCCCATGTGTGGAGGTGTTGCAAAGCTGTGGAGATGTGGGTCAAGGGACCTGGGTTATTGGGCCCTGGCAGTGCTGGAGGAGAGGTTGGACTTGGGTGGCTCAAAGGGCTTTTCAAACCTAAAGTGATTCTGTGATTCTCTGAAGTAATCTCAGTAGGCTTCTTGCTCTTAGCTGAGGTCCACAGTGCTGACCATGCTCCACTTGATAGGAACAAGCTGCTGAGCCTCACGTGTGCTTCCCAGCTCCCACATAAAAGTGCAGCTGGTTTGTGTGTGTGATGGAGTTCTGTGGTGGTTTTGAGCAGTGCCAGGGATATGGGTTTTGGCCTCTGTTTTCAGCTGTGCTGAGCGATTCACTTGTAGGTTTCTTACTGATTCCTATCTGCCAGGAGAGTTGGAGCTCCCAAGCCACTCCAGCCTATTGTGATGGCTTAGTCTGAAGGTCTTAAACCTGCTTCCTTAAGGCTGGAACAGCTCAGAGCATGAGTTGCCAGGTCTGAGGGGAGCTGGCAATGAACGGCTGAGGACAGTGGTTTCAGGCTGGAAGGGAAAGTCCCAGGAGCTGGAACCATCATTGGGTGGGTTTTCAGAGGAAACATAAATGGAAGTGGGGAAAGATAAGGGAGGTGAGGGGGTGCGGTGCCAGTGGTGGGAGCTGGAATTTCACCTGTGCTCCATAAAAAAGGCTTTTAAATGTGAAGAAGGTTCCTGCCTGGAAGCCTCTACTGTTTGAAAGGAGCATGTTAAGGTATGGAAGTGCTTCCTCTGTGGTGTAGCTTGGAGGAGGGATAACTCCACTGCTGCAGTATAAAGATACGTAGACTGGTTTTGGGTGATCTGCCTGTTAATAGGACTGGAGTAAAAACCCATCACTGAATCCTAAAAGCCTATGGGTTTGAGGTAACTGAAGGCAAATAGGCCCTTCGGAGCAGACGCACGTGCTGCTCCTCGTCGACCCACAGCAATAACTATTCTGAGTTTGCAGCAGACAGCGACTGAGGTGTGTTATGGGTCTTTTCTGGCTTTGGTGGAAGATGGATTTGGTTGGGTTCTCCCCTTCCACAGGGTTTGGGATGGGACCGAGCAGGTTTTTCAATCCACTCCACAATTTATGCCTTCTTGTTCCTCACTCCTCTGCAGGAGCAAGGGGGCACTTACGTGAGCTGGAACTTCACAGCTTTGTTTTTGCTTGGTTCTGAGTGCTTACTGAAGGCCAGAAGAGGAAACAACACTTTTTTAGGGTTCCTGCCTGAGCTAAACCTGAACAGAATTTCCTAGGGGCAATCTTGCAGAGCAGAGGAGCTGCTTTGGACACCAGAAGTGCTTTTGATGGCATCTTAATGCAGCTGAGGCTGGCAGGAATTTTGTCATAACCAATGAGAGGAAAGTGTTTGCAGGCTCAAGGGTGAGAAGAACCTCGGTGTGCAAATGTTCTCCAATAACCTTGTAGATTATCCTCTTGTTGGGGGGGTTGTGGTTCTTTTATTAGTATTATTGTTTTTATTCTGTTTGCCACAGGCTAATGGGATCCCCAGAGTCACCAGCACCATCAGCAGCTCCTGTTGCATTGGAATTGCTGCAGAACTGTGAGATTAGGGATTGTTTTTCAGTGATGGAATTTGAATATTGGTCAACACAAAAGTTGTAGGAGTGGAAATTCCATAGAAAACTGCTAGTTGTGACCTTGAGTTGGTGATTAAAGCTGATACCTAGTGCTGGTTTTGGGCCAGTAGTCCAATTCTTCTGGCTTGTTTGGACTGTCAGAAGAATGTTCTTGTGTCAGTGATTGACTTCATGTAGGAAAGCAGCTCTCAGTGCTCTGAAGGTGTGAGGAAAAATTTCCCTGCTGATCTTTCACAGGATCATTCTCCCTGACACACGCGTTCTGCTTTTTGAGGGTGGCTGCTGCTGTAGTGTGAGCACAGATAATGCTGAGGGGTTTTCCCTGCTGCCAGTTGTTTATATCAGGATACTTAAACCTAAATTGAGCAGTTAAATAGCTGCAAAAGTCAGTAAATATTGCTTAGACTTTTGACTTCTGTGGTAAGTGGTGTTGGTGCATAAATTTTCTCTCCAGGAAACAGTTGCTGTCTTTAATTCCTGGGTTACTGTAATTGACCAGAAAACTGAGAGGAAACAAAGTCTGCTGTGGGAAAACCAGCAGAGTGGGTCAGAAGGGGTGTGGTTAGTAGATCCAGAGAGATTCTTCTCCCCATCTGCTCCGCCCAGGTGAGACCATGTCTGGAGTATTGTGTCCAGTTCTGAGACCTTCTGTTCCAGACAGAAGAACTGTTGGAGGGAGTCCAGCACAAAGCCACAAAGATAATGAAGGGAGTGGAACGTCTCCCTGATGAGGAATGGCTGAGGGAGCTGGGTCTCTTCAGCTTGGAAAAGAGGCGACTGAGGGGTGACCTCATTAGTGTTTACAAATATGGAAAGGGTGGATGTTGGGAGGATGAAGCCAGGCTCTGCTCAGTGTCATCTAGTGATAGGACAAGGGGCACTGGGTGTAAGCTGTAACATAGGAGGTTCCACATCAATATGAAAAGGAACTTCTTCCCAGTGAGGGTGACAGAGCACTGGAACAGGCTGCCTGGGGAGGTTGTGGAGTCTCCTTCTCTGGAGACGTTTAAAATCTGCTTGGACATGTTCCTGTGTTACTTGATCTAGGTGATCGTGCTGTGGCAGGGGGATTGGACTGGATGTTCTTTCGAATCCATTCCAATCCCTAATGTTCTGTGACTGTGTGTCTGTATCTGTCCCTCAGGATCTTTTGTTTAAAAAAAAAAAAAAAATCTACATAGCAGGGTTTGGAGAGTGTAAATAGAATTACTTCAGTGAAGCCTCTTTGCCTGCATTTCCAGGTATCTGCAGATCACTGAGATTTCCATTTAGGAAGGAGGAAGTTGGATTCAGACAGTAATGAGAAGGCAAACAACGGTTTGGAGAGGAAACTTCAAGCAACCTCAATATAACCTCCCTGTGTGCTCTGAACTTGTGAAAGTGAATTCCCTTCAGCTCTGCCTGTTGTGGGAAGGTTGCTGGCTAAGCTGTCAGCCCACGGCTTGGACGGCAACACTCTGTGCTGGGTTAGGAACTGGTTGGAGGGCTGAGCCCAGAGAGTGGTGGTGAATGGTGCCACATCCAGCTGGCGGCCGGTCACTAGCGGTGTCCCTCAGGGATCAGTACTGGGCCCCATCCTCTTTAACATCTTCACAGATGATCTGGATGAGGGCATTGAGTCAGTCATCAGCAAGTTTGCAGATGACACAAAGCTGGGGGTAGATGTGGCTGGGTTGGAGGGCAGAAGGGCTCTGCAGCGGGACCTCGACCGCCTGGACAGTTGGGCAGAGTCCAACGGGATGGCAGTCAATGAGTCCAAGTGCTGGGTGCTGCACTTTGGCCACAACAATCCCATGCAGAGCTACAGGCTGGGGTCGGAGTGGCTGGAGAGCAGCAGAAAGGGACCTGGGGGTGCTGATCGATACCCGCCTGAACATGAGCCAGCAGCGTGCCCAGGTGGCCAAGAGGGCCAATGGCATCCTGGCCTGCATCAGGAATGGTGTGGCCAGCAGGAGCAGGGAGGTCATTCTGCCCCTGTACTCTGCACTGGTTAGGCCGCACCTTGAGTACTGTGTCCAGTTCTGGGCCCCTCAATTTAGGAAGGACATTGAGGTGCTTGAGCGTGTCCAGAGAAGGGCAACGAGGCTGGTGAGGGGCCTTGAGCACAAGCCCTATGAGGAGAGGCTGAGGGAGCTGGGATTGTTTAGCCTTGAGAAGAGGAGGCTCAGGGGAGACCTTATTGCTGTCTACAACTACCTGAGGGGTGGTTGTGGCCAGGAGGAGGTTGCTCTCTTCTCTCAGGCAGCCAGCACCAGAACAAGAGGACACAGCCTCAAGCTGCGCCAGGGGAAATTTAGGCTTGAGGTGAGGAGAAAGTTCTTCACTGAGAGAGTCATTGGCCACTGGAATGGCCTGCCCAGGGAGGTGGTGGAGTCGCCATCCCTGGAGCTGTTCAAGGCAGGATTGGACGTGGCACTTGGTGCCATGGTCTAGCCTTGAGCTCTGTGGTAACAGGTTGGACTTGATGATCTATGAGGTCTCTTCTGACCTTGGTAATACTGTGATACTGTGAAGGTTTTTCACTTTCTACTTTCTTGCTGAATTCTAAAAGGATCCGACAGTCATCAGGGTGGTGAAGTGTTCTCCAGACCATTTTCTATTTCCTACCAAGGTCAGATTCTGGGAAGTTACAAGATAAAACAAATGTTCTGAAGAGCCTTAGTGCAGAGTCCAAGTCACCTGTGTCAGCATCTTTCCATTCTCGCTGGACTGACTGATCAATGCTGCTTGGACTTAGTCCGGAGGAGCAGGCTAAAGGAAGGGAATGAGTGGCTGGAGAGCAGCCTGGCATAGAGGGACCTGGCAGTACTGATTGACAAGCAGTGAGCAGGAACCAGCAGGGTGCCCACCTGGCCCGGAAGGCCAATGGCATCCTGGCTTGTATCACCAATAGTGTGGCCAGCAGGGCTAGGGACATAATTCTCCCCCTGTACTGAGCACTGGGGAAGCCTCCCCTTGAGTCTGGGGGCAATTCTGGGCCCCTCACTTCAAGAAAGAGATGGAGGGGCTGGAGCAGGTCCAAAGGAGCAACGAGGCTGGGGAAGGGCCTGGAAGGGTAAGTCTGATGGAGAGAGGCTGAGGGAGCTGGGGGTTTTTAGCCTGGAGGAGACTTTTGTGGGGGACCTTCTCCCTCAACTTCTTGAAGGGCTTTTGTAGTCAGCAGGGGGTCAGGCTCTTCTCCCAGACAACTAGTGCCAGGATGAGAAGGCAGGGCCTGAAGCTGCCAGGGGAGGGTGAGGTTGGATGTTAGGAAACCCTTCCTCACAGAAAAGGTGATCAGAGTCTGCAGTGTACTGCCCAGGGCAGTGGTGGAGTTCCCATCCCTGGAGGAGTTGAGGGACAGCCTGGCTGTGGCCCTGAGTGCCGTGGCCCTGAGTGCCGTGGCGTGGCTGGTGTGGTGATGTTAGGTCCTGGGCTGAGCTGGATGAGCTCAGAGGTCTTTTCTAGCCTCAATAATTCCTGGATTCTGTGGTCATTGTGAAGGATGAGTTGTATAAAGAAGATGTAAAATTCCAGATTTCCATAAAGGAATTATTTGCAATGTTATAAACATACAAACCACTTCCATGTGCTGTAAAATATGTTGTGGTTTGTTATACCAGAGCTGGGAAACTTCCTGCAACTGAAGTTTGGAGAAGGAATGAAAGGGATGCAGCACATAGCAGTTTCTGAGGTGACCTGGGATGGCATTTCCAGTTCTTCCTTACTGAAACTTAATGTATTTGAATAGTTTTTGATTAAAACCTTGGAGAACCCAAGGGTGGCTGTTTCTTAGTGCTGTGTGGAGGATTAGACTGGATGTTGGGAATAATTTCTTGGCCCAAACTGTTACCAAATGTTGGAACAGCCTATTCAGGGTGGTGGTGGAGTCACTATTCCAGGAGGAATTTAAACAATGCGTGGACCTGGTGCTGAGGGGTGTGGGTTAGGGTTACATCCAGCCAAACAGTTTCTGGGATTTATGTGTTAGACTGCTGCTGGGAGTACTGAGATGTTGATCACGTTTAAGTAGCACAAAACCTGAGAGGCTGGAGCTGGTACCTAGGTAGTGAACTGGTTCAGATGCAGGGGTCAGTGCACTCACAGCTCACATCTATCTTCTCCTCACTCTTCCCACAGAACCATCCGAGTATGGCTGAAGAGAGACAGTGGACAGTACTGGCCCAGCATCTACCACACTATGGCGTGTAAGTACCATGCTGGAAGTTGGGAGGATGAAGGGCTTGTGGACCTGGGGACCCCTCCTGCACATTCCGCCCTGTCCTGATTGCTTGACCGTATTAATTTGGAACCACCTCTTCAGGCTCAGTTTTGAAGTCATTTGTACAGAACAGAGTGTGCTGGAGGTAGTTCTAGGTGTTGGACTGTGACCACTGTAGTATTCCAGGCTGTTCTCTCTGGATTTAACTGTCTCAAAGACCTGTATCTCAAAAGCCCAAGACCTTAATTTTCTGAGGTCTTGGAGAATCAGAGTATTAGGGATTGGAAGGGACCTCGAAAGATCATCTAGTCTAATCCCCCTGCCACAGCAGGATCACCTAGACCAAGTCACACAGGTGTTGCATGCTGTATCTGCCTCATCATTATAGTTGCTTGTTTAATGAGGTCATTCTTCAATGACTTTTTTATTTGCCTGATTTTCATTAGGACACTTCATCGTGGTTTTGCTGTTGCTGCTTTTTACATCTGGCATTTCATTTCAGAGAGGGAAAAGTAGCACTTTACAGGTTTTCTGCTAAAAAACATCATCTCAAACCCGTGAGTTTTCTCAGAGCTGCTGATGTTAAGACAATTCCATGTGAAGGAGACATGCAGTTAACATATTTCTGTCACCTTCATCAGTGCCACAACCCCAGATGTAAAGAAGATTGTTCTGGTCACTCCATTTGAGGTCATTTTCATGAGCTGGAGTTCCTCAGCATAACCAGGTTGCTGCTGGCTGGGCTGAGCGTGAAATTCATGAACCCCAGGATTACTGAAGCTGGAAAAGCCCTCCAAGCTCATCCAGCCCAGGACCTAACAACATCACATCAGCCACACCAGGGCACTCAGGGCCACAGCCAGGCTGTCCTTGAACTCCTCCAGGAATGGGGAATCCCACTGCCCTGGGCAGTACATTGCAGATTCTGATCACCTTTTCTGTGAGGAAGTGCTTCCTAACATCCAACTTAATCCTCCCCTGGCAGCTTCAGGCCCTGCCCTTTCATCCTGGCATTAGTTGTCTGGGAGAAGAGCCTGACCCCCAGCTGACTACAACCTCCCTTCAGGGAATTATAGAGAGGGACCCCTGAGTCTCCTGCAGGCTAAACACCCCCAGCTCCCTCAGCGTCTCTTCATCAGACTTTCCCTCCAGGCCCTGCCCCAGCCTCGATGCTCCTCTGGACCCACTGCAGCACCTCAGTATTCCTCTGACTCTGTTGCTCTGTGGGGCAGAAGTTGATGTTTGCATACTGTTCCTGGCAGTGACCATAGCAGCTTACTCCTCAGCTTCACTAATTTCTGTTGAGCTTCTTCATGCAAAGCAGCTCTTCATTTGGATTCAGTGAAGTTCTCTTTCACTAACCTGTGTGCTCTCTTGCTTTTGGCAGCACCGTGCTCAGCCATGGCGTATCACCACGACAGCAGGCGGATATTTGTAGGCCAGGATAATGGAGCCATCATGGTAAGTTGCTGGGCCTTCTCCACGCACTGGTTTCTTTTCTTTCTGAGATGTTTTTCCTTCTGTCTTGTAATCTCTCTCCTGAAGAGCAGCAGATACATACAACAGAACAGAAAGGGGATCTGTTTTCTTCCTCTCTTTCCTTGGCAAAGGAGAGTAATCTCATGACTCTCAGATGCTTTAAGGGTTTCTTTTCTCTGTGAAAATAAAGTCAAAATAATAACTGTCCCTTGTGAAGTCTCAGATACTGAAGTCCTAAATACTTGTGAAGTCCTGAGATAGTTTTGTTTGTTCTGTTGGGGACAGAGGAGATCTTATTTCTCCCGAGAATCTCTCTTAAACCAGCTCAATTCTGAAAGGATGTTCCTTGTTGAAAATGCAGTTGACTAATTAATTTACTGCCTGAATGCTCTGCTCCAGCCTGGGAAGCTGCCAGGTTTTACTGAGATCTTCTGCTCCTTCACAGGTCTCAGTATTAGTTCTGTTACTTTTCTAACCGTTCTACTTTGCTTCTAGGAATTTCTTATTTCGGAGGACTTCAACAAGATGAACTTCGTGAAGACGTATCCAGGTAAAGGGTTAATCAGCATCTGCAGTGATGTTTGTTTCTAAATTCCAGGGGAAGTGGTCACAGATTAATGGAGTCCAACTCTACTTTAAATCTGAGTGACCTGGTTGTCACTTAGTTTGGGGTGAGCTGCCATGAGGTGAGTAGTGTGTTTTCTTGGGTAATCCTCATTTGGCTGAGCTGCAGTCTCGTTACCAGTAAGTTGAGAACATCATCAGCCTCTGAGTGTAATGAGCCAGAACTAGTGAGTTCAGATCTTGCTCTCCAAGTGGACCAGTCATACTCAGCAGTGTTGGGGTAGAGCTTCCTAAAGGTACTTTTTTTGCAATTCCCAGCCTTCCTTCCTGGAATCTCTGGCCTTGGTTACTTCTAGCTGTAGATAAGAGGCCTCAGGAGAGCCCCAGTGATGAACAAGATTTTTGCAGTACCCAGGGAATAAGGGGTTGTGTAATGGAGATGCTAATTTCAGCATTTGTGCACAGCCTGAACTGCAGGACTTGACTGCTGGTTAAAATTGGAATATGAGTGTGAAAGGCCTGAAGGAGAATCAAATGCAGATGACATGGGAAAACAAAGAGCAGTCTGTCTTACCCTGACACTGGCAGCAGCAATGGTCTTGCTGAGGAGAAAAAGATCTTGTTCATAAAGCTACAAAACTCCCTTTATCCTCAGAAGCATGATTTGACCCCCCAGTCAAGAGAAGTTCTTGCAGCTTATGTGGCACGGGGAGCTTCTTTCTGCTGCCCATGGAACTTATTGCTTGGCAGCACTCTGAGCAAAGCTGAGTGGGATTTGGTTGCTGTCACATGGACTAGATAACAGATTAGAAGTGAGTTGAATCCTCGCGGTCAGACAAAGAGGTGCCTAAAGAAAGCAACTTGAGTTTTCAGAGTTCTGTTACTGCCCAGATGTCCTAGAACTAGAAGAAGCAGAGGGAGAGCAGCATCTGCATCTGGGCTGAACTAAGATTCAAGAAAAACTACCAGAATCCTTTTTTTTCCCCCAGCTCATCAGAATCGAGTGTCTGCTATTACTTTCTGCCTGATGTCTGAGTGGGTCATCAGCACTGGGCACGATAAGTGTATCAGCTGGATGTGCACCAGGAGCGGGAGCATGCTGGGGAGACACTACTTCACCTCCTGGGCTTCATGTCTGCAGTATCCTTTGAAAAATGTTTGCTACCCTGAAACAGTCAAGAGTTCCTGGAGCTGCCCAGGTTGTCCCTGCCATTTTGTTGGAAGAACACAGAGCGAAATCTCTCACAAAAGTCCCTAAATGAGATTAGATGTCTCGTGCTTCTGTGTTAGCTGTCCTTGGGTAGGAGAAGGGAATGTTGTAGGCTTGCGTTTGCTTTTCACTTCACTGCAGCATTAGTAGCTGAAAAGAATGACAGACCCGTTCAGGTTGGAAGGAACCTTTGAGACCATCTTCTCCAACCTCCTTCCAAGGGCAGCAACACCTCTCAACCAGACTTGGTTGCTTGTGGACTCATCCAGCCTGGCCTTGAACACCTTCAGGAAGGGGGACAGCCTCCTCTGGGCAGTTGGATTCCAGAGTCTCTCCACACTTGCACAAAGAACTTCTTCTTAAGATGTAGTCTGAACCTACTCTCCTTCATTTTAAAGCTGGTTCCCCTTGCCCTGTTGCTAGATCCCCTTGTGAGAAGTCGCTCTCCAGCCTTCCTGTAGGTTCCCTTCAGATACTGGAAGGCAACTAGAACTCTGACCTCCCTTGTAATCTAGATCTTTCCATTATTCTTTATTCCACATAAAAGACTCAGGAACTCAATAGCTTAAAATGTTCTTCACATCAAAACTTTACAGTACGAGCTAAATACTTTAAATTCTAAGCCTGTTTTTTGCACTTGATATTGGTGGTAACATTGATGTGGCTGATCTGTAACTGGAGATACTGCTTGGTGTGCGAGAACCCATGGCAGTAACACAGTAGGAGAGTGGTGTGATGTGTGTGCTAGGTGCTTATCCTCCCTGTTAGGATGTTCCTGTGAGTAAGCTTCTGCCAAGTGCAGCAGAGTGCTTGTTCTTCTCAGGATTACTGGGGATCAGGCCAGCCTAAACCTCCCTGGTGAAGAAAGAATCACGTGTTCAGCGCCTTAGTGGATTTATTGGAAGCAAATAGTGTATCCCAATATTCTGAAGGCTTAAGAGATTTCAGAGCAGTAACAGATGACAGAACCTCTGCTTTGTCACTTTGAATGGTGGGGCTTTTGGCACAGTGACTTTAGTCTTCCCTCTAGTGTAGAACAGGCTGCTTTGCTCTGTGGCTCTGAGAGGACAGGACTCTTGGGTTGAGTGGTGTCAGCTGTAGGGGTTTTCACAGAATCACAGAACATTAGGGATTGGAAGGGACCTTGAAAGATCATCTGGTTTAATCGCCCTGCCACAGCAAGATCACCTAGACCAAGTCACACAGGAACACATCCAGGCAGATTTTAAATGTCTCCAGAGAAGGGAGACAAGACACAACCTCCCTGGGCACCTCGTTCCAGTGCTCTGTCACCCTCACCGGGAAGAAGTATTTTCTCATATTGATGTGAAACCTTCTATGTTTCAGCTTACACCCATTGCCCCTTGTCCTATCATTAGATGACACTGAGCAGAGCCTGGCTTCATCCTCCTGACACCNTTCTCCCCACCCAGCTCTCCAGCCTTTCCAGGTCCCGCTAAATGGCAGCACAGTCTGCTGGGATGTTGGCCACTCCTCCTAGCTTTGTGTCATCAGCAGACTTGCTGACGGTGCACTCTAATCCCTCATCCAAGTCATTTATGAATAGGTCAAACAGTCCTGGTCCCAGTATCGAACCTTGAAGGACTCCACTAGATACAGATCTGCAGCTAGACTCTGTCCCATCGACCACTACTCTCTGCCTTCTATCTTGCAGCTCACTTCCTGATTGTCCAGACCACACTGCCTCAGTCAAGACAGACCACATTCACAGCTTTGCCATCATCTCTCCACCTGGTGATGCCCTCATAAAAGGCTGTCAGGTTGGTCAAGCATGACTTCCCTTTGGTGAATCCATGCTGACTGCCCCTAATGACCCTCTTGCCCTTGATGTGCCTAGAGACAGTGTCCAGGACAAATTGTTCCTTCACCTTTCCTTGAATGGAGGTCTATAGTTATTTGAGTTGTCCTTCTTAGCCTTTTTGAGGATTGGAGTGACATTTGCTATCCTCCAGTGCCCAGGCACCGATCTTGATCCCAATGACTTAGCAAAGATGACAGAGAGTGGCTTAGCAATGGCTTCTGCTGTCTCACTTAGCACTCACGGGTGCATCCCATCTGGGCCCACAGATTTATGTCCATCCAGTTTGCTCAATTAATCCCTAACAGAGTCCTTATCAACCAGGCCAAACTGCTCTCTTGTCTCAGCTTCCTCTGGGGCTTGATATCAGGACAGCCCCCAGAAGTACAGACAGGGGCAAAGAAGGTGTTCAGTATCTCTGCTTTCTCTGCATCCTCTGTCTCCAGGGCACCCACCTCATTCAGCAAGGGGCCTACATTGCCTCTAGTGTTGGTGTTACCTGCTATGTATTTGAAGAAGCCCTTTTCGTTGCCCTTGACCTCTCTTGCAAGGTTTAATTCTAAGGAGACCTTGGCTTTCTTAGTTGCATCCTTACATTCTGTCATTAGAGCCTTATAATCATCCCAAGTGGCCATCCCCTCCTTCCATGACCTGTAGAATTTCTTCTTCCTCTTCAGTTTGCCCAGCAGCTCCCCATTTAACCACGCAGGTCTTTTGGCTCCCTTCCTTGACTTCCTACCTGTTAGGATGCTCTGATCTTGGGCTTGAAAGAAGTGGTCTTTGAATGTTAACCAGCTACCCTGAGCTCCTTTACCTGCCAGTACCCTGTCCTATGGGATTTCCCCTAGCAATTGCTTGAAAAGGCCAAAGTTGGTCCTCCTGAAGTCCAAGGTTGTGATTATGCTACTCTGTTCCTACCACATGACATCCTGAATTCCACCATCTCATGGTCACTGCAGCCAAGGCTGTGTCATGGCTCTCACTTAAATACCGAATAGTAAGTCTTCTGAAGGTGGCAAATAGCTCCATCCAACTCATGCTGCTAGGGAAGACTGAATGCCAGCTTGGATCTGTGACATGTCTTCTGATGATGGTTCTGAAGAGTTCTGTTGTCTCTTGTAGGAGATAATGAGTATGTTCTGTAAATATCTGCTAAGAATGGTCTAAATCTACTTGGCTTACCTTAAGCCCGGGGCTGGGTCATCTCATGGCTTCTCCAGCAGCTTTCTCTAACTTTCCTCTCTTATTTTCCATCCTGTCTTCCTCTCACATATAGGGAAGTGTGAGGAGAAGAGAGGAGTGAAAGTTCGGGTCTTCAGCCTCTCTGGAATTAACCATTTTAATATTGATCTGGCCTATTAAAACCCTCTTTACTGGTTTGTTTAGACTCTGCAGGTGCCCTGGGTTTGAGTTAGACCAGAACTAATTACCTGTAATATACTCTGAAGAGCAAGCAAGGCTTCTCCTTGACTGGTGCTCAGATACGACCACGAAACTCATCACGCCTTTGTGGGTGACTATTCTGGACAGATCACTCTGCTGAAGCTTGAGCAGAACACGTGCTCAGTCATCACAACGCTCAAAGGGCATGAAGGTGAAGTAAACCCGGCTGAAATCTTCTCCAAGCTGCATGAACCACATCTCTCTTGAAGGACAAATATGTTCACACTGAGGAGAATCTCTCATTATTTTTATTACAGATGAAAACCAAATTGAACCCAAGTTACCCACTAGATGGCCACAGTGAAAAACTTTTCCCATTGAGTAGAAAGGACGAGAAGCTGTTCCTTTTTCTTTTGGATTTTTTCCTGTAGACCTTGTAGTTCTATATTAATCCCTAAAGCAGCTTTAGCAGCTGCCAATCTAGGTTCTAAAAAGTCACTTAATTATTCCCGGTGCTGCTTTGATCACTCTTTCCGAGCCTCTAGTTTGAGTTTGCTATCACATGAAGAAGCAACTAGTCTGTAGCGTGATACAGAGTCACTGCTCTACACTTAAACCCGACTCTTCTGTGGCTTTATAAGCAGCCTGTGTTTGCTTTGCAGTTTGTATGGTGTCAGAGCTTTTCCTTGCACAGGCAGCTTCCAGAATTCTCCATATTTCACAGCCAGCTCTGAGTGATGCTGAGATAATGCTCAGACTGCTTTTTATGGTGCTAATGCTCACCGGTCTCCGAGACAGCCATTCCCAAATGCATCAGCCTGACAGCAGCATAGCCTAAGAGGAGGCAAGAAAAACCTCTTCCTCCAGAGAGCTGATGCTGGCTGACTTGGACTCTAATTAGCACTTGTCTTGCATTCAGACTTAATAAGGGTTTTGGTGACAGCTGAGCAGGATGGCTCCAAGGGAATAAAATATTCCTACAGCTTCAAAACTGCAGGCAGCAGGAGTGACAGAACTACTTTGTCAGCCTCCTGTCGACACTGCCACGCCTGTGGGTTTAGTGCTGCTGTTGGTGGCTCCCAAGTTGGCTTGGGAATACCTCAGGTTTCACTTTAATGACTCTTAAGAGCATCCGTGTGTCGATCTAAGTGCAGAATGTTCTTTCCTAGGAAGCATTACCTCCCTGTGGTGGGATCCTGTTCAGCGCCTGCTCTTCTCAGGAGCCTCCGACCACAGCATCATCATGTGGGATATCGGTGGAAGGAAGGGGCGAACACTGCTGCTTCAGGGCCATCAGTACGTGACAATGTCTTGGTTTTCCTGTGTGTTCTGTGATAAACACAGACTAAATAATATCTACCACTGAAGACAGATCAGCCTGAAAATGCTGATAGTGGTAGAAGTTTGAAAATGTATTTGTATAGTGTGTTCTCTTCTGGTCTGATCCCTTAGATGCCTCCATGCTCTGATCAAGACTCATTGCCTTAGTCCTAGAACTCTTGGTGAATCTTGAGGATTTAGTTTTATGGCTCAAGAACTAATAACAATAACTGATTTCAAAAAAGGAGCTGAAGGCAGTTACTTGGAGGACTGTACACTGCTGTGAACTGCTGTAAAGTCTTAAAACACACATTTTCTCTTCAGGCATCACACCTAGCATCGAACCCCACAGTCAGGAAAAGAAGCTCCTGTGGAAAGCAGAACTTTTCTAATTTATTTGCTCTGTTGCAGAGCAACCTCATGCTGTCAAGACCCTTTGCTCAGTTACTTAGGTGGTCTTTTAGTCTGTTCACTCCTCTTCAGAGCTCTACTTTGTAGCCTTAGCACAGTGTTTGGAGATGGTATTTGGCTTCCTAGGTAGTTTTATCCAAGGTTAAGTTGTGGGTTGTGGGAGAAGCAAAGCTTTGTTTAAATCCTAATGGGTAAACAGTACTTGCTTTGTTTGCAGTGACAAGGTGCAGGCTATCTGCTACATCCAGCTGACCCGACAACTGGTGTCTTGTTCAGCTGATGGGGGAATTGCTGTCTGGAACATGGATGTCAGCCGAGAAGAGGTAAGGTTGGATCCTAGGTCAAAGATAGTTTATTTTTCCTTTTCTCAGAGGCTGCCATGGCTTTGCTTAGTCACTTCTGCAGGCTCTTTTCTTTATGATGCTCGAAAGTTGAAGGCCTAGTAATATTAACTGCTGTGCTGTTGTAGTGCCTGTCCATGCAGTGCTGTAGTAGATGACAAGCTTTGGGATGCTTGGAGGTTTATCTCGGTGAGATAAGAGCACCTCTGGAATGGGCTGCAGCCTCTGCTGCTGGAACATGCCAAAGGAGGCACTTTTCCAGGAGAGAAACTACTGCACTGTGCTGCAGCAGCCTTGAAATCAGTTCTCATTTCATGTCAAAGCAGGTAAAGGAGGGAGATGCTGTTCGAGGTGCAGTTTGGAAGGCGAAGATTCAGTCCTCAGCTAACATTTTTTCTGGTTCTTTAAAGACCTCAATACACAGCAACAGAGTCTTTCTGCATCAGTTCATATCACAAGAGATGAAAAAGTGTTACTCTTGGTTACACCCTATTTGCAGGAGTTTGTTTGGGTTGTCCCGCTAAGCAGCATTTAAGGCTCACCATTCCTTCCCCTGCTGCTTTCCCTTAAATACAAATATCCTGATTAAGAGCTTCACATTTTCAATGTGATAATCTCACTTCAAACCTTCTGTGATACTTCAAAACCTCGTAGTTGAAAGGAGTTGACTTTACTTGGAAAACACGGCATGGCCATGTCTGTTCTAGATCTACACATGGTAATTAGGAGTTCCTCTGAAATACAATACGATTACATGGTTGGCTTGGAACAGCTGTGGTGGCTCAGACCATGTTGGTAAAACATAATCAAGCCCAATTGGAAAGCAGATAAACTTTTTTGATTGACAGTACTGGTGACTCCACCAGTTACCATGTGACAATGCAGGGACTGGGCATCTGCTGTTAATAAGTTTATTCTGTGAAGAAATACTCACAGTGAACTGATGCTGCAACATGCAGTGCTTTGGCTTATTGCTCTCCACACTAGATGCAAGGGATTGAGGAGAAAGTTCAGCATGGGGTTCAACAGGGTTAGCATTGAAATGTGGTGAAAACACTGTTTTGATCTGCCCTGGAAGAAGATGTAGGTGGGAGAATGCATATAGGCAGAGTGGAAAACGTAGATGAGTTCTTAATTATTTCAACTGCAGTCACAGAATCACAGAATGTTATAGGTTGGAAGGAACCTCGAAAGATCATCTAAGTCCAACTGTCCCTGCTGGAGCAGGGTAAGCCTACAGTACTGTCTCAAGATATGCTGTCCTACATGGGGCTCAAACCCATGACTCCAGGAATTCAGAGTCCCATGCTCTACCAACTGAGCCAGTCCTAGGGAAGTAGAGACGAAATTTACTTCTGAATTTCCCCCTCTTAGAGGAGACAGCTGCTTCAGAACTTGCGCAGCAGCTTGCATCATTCCAGCCCTGCCCTTAAAAACCAGCAGGCTCTGAATGCCTGCAGCCAATTTAATAACATAGATGTTTGGATTTGTTGTGTTCTTGCCTTAATAAGAAAACTGAAGAGCTGCAGGCTTACAGAGTATCAGAGATAAGTGGGGAACAGGTAGCTCTTGTTTGGTTTTTTTTGTGCTAAACTTCCTCTATTCTGTACCCCAGGCAATCTGTTGTAATTTCCAGAGCTGAGACACGGGGCATGTTTCCAATTAAAACTTTACTTGAGTTCTCAAACTTCTTGGCTGTCATACGAGGAACAACTAATTGTGGTTGTTTGCATCTCTTGCTCTCTTTGTAGGCTCCTCAATGGCTGGAGAGCGATTCCTGTCAAAAGTGTGAACAGCCTTTCTTCTGGAATATAAAGCAGATGTGGGACACAAAGACATTAGGGCTGCGGCAGGTGAGCTCGCTGGGTCAAGTGCTGGGCTGAGCTGCTGCACTTAAGCAAACGCAAACAGAAAACCTCTAAAGCTGTTGCATCGCTTCAACCATTGGGATTTTTGTTGCTTTGAATGAGGGTTTATGGAGAGGTCACAGCTCTTAGCAGCACTATGAAATCTCTAAACCTTGTAGAAAGAGTTGTTGTCAGCTTCTGCCTCAGGGCCAGGCGAGTTGTGCTGGGAGCTCTCTTGGATTTCTTACAGTATTTGAGGGCAGGTAGTCCTTGAGTGCTGTGTGAAGCGGCTCACGGTGGCCCAGAAATGAGCAGCCTGCAGCCTATAAGGCTGTTGCAGAGTCCTCAGTTTGGTGAATGCTCAGTCGGGTGGTAAAGTGGCACCATATAATGGTTGTTCTGTTTGTTTTCTTCTTCATCCTTAAAGCATCACTGCAGAAAGTGTGGGCAGGCAGTGTGTGGCAAGTGCAGTACCAAACGGTCCAGTTACCCCATCATGGGATTTGAGTACCAGGTCCGCGTCTGCGATTCCTGCTTTGAGTCGATCAAGGATGAGGAGTGAGTATTGAGGAATAATAAAATGATGCTGCTGAGGTGCAGAAACACTTGTCCTTGCACCACATCTGCTCACAAACTTGCATGGGTGACTTTGGCCACCTTCACCGTGGGCTCTGCCAGGGCAGAGATCAGCTGTGGTTTTACAGCCCTTCTTATCTACTTTATTTCTTCTTTTCCATGAGCCTGGCTCTAGAGGTGAAACATGCTTGTTTGAGCTCAGCTTTAACCCTCTCCCCGTTGACATGGCCTTGCAGTCCTCAGGCCTGAGTTACGGGTACTTGAGCAACTGAATTTCCCTGTTGAGTTAGTTTTGCATGGCTGTAATGCTGCAGTTGCACCCTATCTGATGCTACCTTTTTGTGCAGCCGGACCTCCCTGGCAACCTTTCATGAAGGAAAACACAACATTTCACATATGTCTATGGACACCTCCAGAGGGCTTATGGTGACCTGTGGGAACGACCGGATTGTGAAGGTATCCCTGTACCTCTTCTCCTGTGTTTATCAGAGAGACCTAAACACAGACTCACAGAATTATTGAGGCTGGAAAAGACATTTGAGCTCATCCAGGCCAGGCCGGGACCTAACATCACCCCATCAACCAGACCAAGGCACTAAAGGCCACAGCCAGTCTGTCCTTAAAATACCTCAAGGGATGGGGACTCCACCATTGCCCTGGGCAGTCTATTCCAGTGTCTGATCTCCCTTTCCATGAGGAAGGGCTTCCTAACATCCAACGTAACCCTCCCCTGGTGGCTTCAGGCCCTGCCCTCTCATTCTGGTGCTAGTTGTCTGGGAGAAGAGCCTGACTCCACTGTGACTACAACCTCCCTTCAGTGAGTTGTAGAGAGGGAGGTCCCTCCTGAGTCTCCTCCAGGCTAAACATCCCCAGTTTCCCTCAGCCTCTCCTCATCAGACTTCCTTCCAAGAATTAATGATTTGTGTAGACTTTGTTCTTCCCACAGAGCTAATTGCGGGCAGCAGGAGTCATAGTTGCTGTGGACTGTTCTTCCTGTGCCTGAGTGAGGAAATGTCCTGTGACTCCATTATGTGCAGTCCAGCTGTTAGAGCTGGTTACTGGTGCTAGCAGCCAGAAGTCTTCCTTGAGCCTTCTCAAGGAAGAGGCTGGTATAATTCTTGACAATGTCTTCCTTAAGTAGAGTTCAAACAGGAGTTGTTACCTGCTGCCCAGGTTGCTCTTTCTTTGCTTCTACACTACCTTGCAGGCCTCGCTGGGTAATTCTTCACGATGTTTTTCTTGCAGATCTGGGACATGACGCCAGTAGTCGGTTGCAGCCTTGCAGCTGGCTTCTCTTCACGCTGACTTCGCTCCCAATGGATTTCAGCACCTTATGTACAGCAGTATACACTGAATGAATGGAGTCCTCCCTCCCAATATTACTGCACACACTGGTTGCTCGATGCTGCTCCTGCTGCTGTTCCAGGATGGATGGTCACCTCTTCTCTGGTGGGCTCACCAAGGCTCCCCTTGGTGTGGAAGGGTGTTTTCGCAGCCTTTTGGACTACACATAAAACAGCTTCCCTGCAGTGATCCTTGCTGCAAGGACCCACCGCTGTCTCGGTTTACATGCATAGTGTTATCCGTGTGCTAGCTCTGCTCAGTGTCTTGTACAGAGATCTTGTAGCTCAAGCGTTACTGGAGTCCAACGAGGTGTAGTCAATGGTCACCTAACTTACTCTCCCATCCAGAAAGCTGCCCTGTAGAAATACTTGTTGAGCCGCTGCCATCTGAGCTGCCTCCGAAAGGTCTGTTGGTCATCCTGATGGAAAGGAGGAGACACTTCAGAGTGGCAGGTGGCTTCTTTCAGTCGAGATAGTCCAAAAGCCTTTGATCACTCAAGATTTCCTTTATTGGCTTTCTTGTAGTGTTTGTCTTCGAGTCATTAGTTCCATCCCTGCTGTGGGACAGCCATTCTGTTTAGGTAGCTGGTGCCTCTTTGAACAGTCCCTGGCTCTTAGGTAGTGGTTTAGCCTTGCTGATGATCTCCTGCCCTTCTTTGCTCTAGAGAATGTCCATAGGGATGAGCCGTAGTGTAGAGAGCTCTCTACTAGGGCTGTTAGAGCAGAAAGCAGAGCATGTCTGCCTTGTTAAATGCAGTGGCTAAGAGGGCTGGCTAGAGATTTTTTTTTCCGGTGGGAAGTCTCATGTTTCTTTAATGGTAGGGAACCCACCTCTGCTGAAGGTCATAATTGTCTGTGGATTGGTCTGTCAGTCATGCTTAGTTGCTATGAAGAGAACATGAACTTTGAAAGCTGAGGGGGTCTCTCACAGCGAGTGGGAGCTTGGAGCTGCTTAGATTTTTCTAAAAACTGTTGTGTGTATTTGAGGGCAAAAATGTGGGCAGGGCAGCTGGCCTAGAATGGATGGTGTTGGATGGAGGTTATGGGCTCCCTCTGACAGAGGACTTGGGTGTTGGACATTGTTACTAGTTACAGCAGCAATCAAGTGATGCTGTGAGCGTTAGTGGAGTCAGCTCCTGGATGGGTAACTTGGCACAGAGAACCTGTGTGTGGACTGTGCTGTAGGCTGCACTAGATGAAGATGACGTTAATACGTCACAATTCAAGCCAAAAGTTGATGATTAGTCTCCAAAGGACATTAAGAGTCCAGAATACATTAGTTACTGTTATTTGGGGTCTGTCTTTGTCTCCCTTTCCTTGAGCTTTCTCTGGGTATTGGGCCACTGAAGGATAACTACGTGCCTCTTTGGTGGGAATCCCAAAAGTCATCTTGTCTTCAGTTTGGGGTTTAGCACTTGTCACCCTGATTTGGTTCATTCCTTGCTACATGCTGGGTGGTTTGTTATTTGTGAAGGTGTTTTGCAAAGGTATTGAGACAAGATCAGCTGGTACTGGACAAAAGTTGCAGCTTTCTGCTCTGAAAGCCTTTGCCCTTGTGAGTGGGGAAGGACACCAAGTGGTTGAAGGGGTGGATAAACCCTGATAGCACTCTGCGTTCACTTTCAGAATTCTCTCTGGCTCTGGAAGGGAGCAGAGTCTCCTTCCTCACAGCATGTAAGGCAGAGCAGGAGTTGTGTTGCTAGTCCTGTGGTAGGTCAGGAGGATCAAGGGGTGTGGAGATGGGCACACAGGCAGGAAGAGTAGTGTATTTTTCCAGCCAGATGACACTGAGTTTTAAGTCCTTTGCAGTAGCACTCCTGAGCATCAGAACTCTTAGTTCTGTGTAGTCGTTGTGCCCCTGCTCAGCCTGGAGCAACCCTACTCCTCTGGGGGTACCTCCTCTGCTTCTCCCCATGATGGTTTTGCCACGAGGTGATCGATTCTCCACTCTGTATGGTTAAGCCTAGGGAGTCTGTTTTCTGTAACTGATAGACCTAAAGATTGTGCTGGTTCCCATCTACGGAGACAGTTAGGCTACTGAACCTTTAGTCACTCCTGGTGTTGAGTGGGTGATGCTTACAAACCACTGAGGACATGGTGCTTTTGTTGATAAGCAGTTGGTTTAAGGGCACCTGCTCTCTCGTGAAACGAAACCACCTTCAACTGTGTCAGCTCGAGTGTGCAATTACTGAGAAGGCATTAACTAATCTCACCTCCTTCTCCAGGGCAGAGAAGGGGAGCAAAGGGTACTATGATGTGCTGAGTCTTTACTAGTTGTATTTCTGTACCCTGCATAGTTAAGAAATGCTAGATCATCTGTCCCTTGCTCTCCTTGTCTGTTTTTTAAACTTTGATTACATGTACAATAAAATATTTCTTGATATTCACTTAGTCTGTTTGGATGATCCATCCTCTGCTCTGGGAAGGCACCACTCTGGCTCCTCCTTCCACGTTCTAGGCTGGTGGACGAGCATCCTCAGGTATGTTGGAGGTGACTGAGCTGCAGCTGCATGGGTAAAGGACCATGATGAACCAGAGTGACAAACAACTGCCGCTGGGGTTGTATTGCCCTGTCCTGTGTCTTGCTTGCCAGCCTCTGATTCATTTGGCTCTCCTCAAGAGGTTTGCAATGGTTCTTACAATGTAGGGTATCACAAGTTTGACCCCTTCTGAGAACTCCTGCACCTGGGGAACACATTTTGTCATAAAATAGTTTGGTGTAGAAAAGACCTTGAGGAACATAGAGTCCAACCATTAATCCAGCACCTCCAGGTCTGCACTAGCCCCTGTCCCTCACCACACATCTCCACGGTTTTTCAATCCCTCCAGACACGACAACTCCAGTACTGCCCTGGACAGTCTTGGTGAGGCCTGGATAACCTTTTGGGATAGTAAGTTATTTATAAAACCCAGTCTGAACCTCCTCTGATGCAACTTGAGGCTGTTTTGTTCACAGAGGCTCTGGGGTGGCTGTGAGACAAAGACTTGGACTTGGACTTCCATTCAGGTCCAACCCAAGAGATGTTTATGCAGAAATTCAGGTTGTCTAGAATTTTCTTTGAAGTCAAGACAATACCATGGTTTTTGTTACCTATATTGTTCTTCCTGAATCCTTTTCTCCTCATGGTTTTCAGCTGCTCTCAAAATCCATCTGCATGGTTCTGTCAAACCTGTCCATGAACTGAACCCTCTGCTGCCCATCGAGAGTGGGCCCTGCCCTGTTTTGTGGTATTGCTGCTCAGCTGCTGCTATTTTTCTGTTCTAGCCTTGTCCTTTGCCTTTTATCTCTTCTCATTCATTTCTCCTTCTTTTCCCCTTAGTTTATGGCTCCTTCTCCAGGTCTCCTCCACAGTAGTGTTTCCCTGTTGGAGTTGGGCTCCTTGAGACAGGTGATAGCAGCTCTTGGAGCACAACAGAACTGCTTGACTGAGCCCCCTGATCTGTGAGAGTGAGCTGGGCTGGCAGTGGCTGAGCTGAGGCTGACCGGGGTGGCAGAGTGGAAGGTGAGTGTTCTGCAGGAAATAACCCATTGCCTCATCCTCAAAAGACTCCATCCCCATAAGCACCATAACTTGCTCCTTGTTTCCTACAGCCTTAACCAGTTGGAGAAGGAACCACTGGGCAGAGAGCCCTGATTGTGCTGGGTCCCAGCTAAGCACAGGAGGAAGTTTGCATCTCGGGAATTGGTGGAGAAGTTCTGGGACCAACAGGGCTTTTGACAGCACTTAGAGGTTTTGGAGAACGTTGGGGTAGAAAGACACTGATGGTGTCAGTGGGACACTCAGTTTCAAAGAAACTTCTTCAGTGAGGGTGACAGCACTGGAATGGGCTACTCAGGGGAATGTTAAGGATGTTCTCATCCTCTAAACCAGCAGTTCTCTTGGTTTATGGTGTGCACATGCTATCTGAGCACAGTGGGCTGGGTTTGCTGAGATGGGACAACCAGCATGGAAGACTGTGAGGGCTGGTGGAGAGGGCAAAGGGCTGGATGGCAGCATGCAGGGTCTTCTTTGGAAGGAATGTCCAGGGGGGACTTTGCAGCTCTGGACACAAGAGGGCTACAGTAACCCATTTCCTCTGGTTAGGAGAACTCCAGATGGAGCTTTGCTGATGTCTGTCTAGCTTTTGGCCTGCTGTTGGTTCTCCATAACACGGAAATGAAGGAAAATTCTACTTGACACCCTTGAAGTACCTTTGTACACCTGTGGCTGTAAGGCTCTGCCAGTTTTAATGGCTCTCTAGTACTTCAAACCTCTTAAACATCATGACTACCTAAACAACATGCTGCTGCTGATAGGGTATTGAAATCTGTGCTGCACGGAGGTTCTCTAGCCGTGTCAGCGCTTTGTTCTGCACTTAAACTGTGGAGAATCCAGATTGCCTGAGCAAACAAGGAAAAGAGAACGCATGAAAAGCAATGGAAAATTGTCTGGAAAAGTACAAGCCCTTGCCTGGAAACAAGAGCAAGTGTCATTGATCTGCAGGGCAATTAAAAGCAGCCTCCCGCAGCTCAATTTAGATTGGGCTCGAAAGTTCGCTTTTGCTTTCCCCTGACAGACCTACTAGCAAGTGGAAAAAACCCTGCAGCAGGTCTCTTATAAACCACTCTGCCCCAGTGTGTCCATCAGGCTAAACTCGGTTTTCCTAATGTCCAACCTGAACTTGCCCTGGGGCAAGTGCTTGAGGTATTTGGATGGACATTTCAGGAGCTGAAACCATCCCAGTCCCATTTGGATGGAGATGTCAGGAGTTGAAACCATCCCAGTCCCATTTGGATGGAGATTTCAGGAACTGAAACCATCCCAGTCCCATTTGGATGGAGATTTCAGGAACTGAAACCATCCCAGTCCCATTTGGATGGAGATTTCAGGAACTGAAACCATCTCAGTCCCATTTGGATGGAGATTCCAGGTATTTCAGGTATATTTATATATATATATATATATATGGAACCATCCCAGTTCCATTCAGGTGGAGATTATTTGGGCGTAATTTTTCTTTCCAATGAGAGCAGAAGAAACAGTGGCCCAGGCTGCCCAGAGAGGTTATGGAGTCTCCTGCTCTGCAGATGTCTAACATATTCCTGTGGGATTCTGCTCTATGGGATGCTGCTGTACAGTGAGATTGGGCTAGATCATCACCAGAGGTCACTTATAACCTCACCAGTGGTCTGGGATTAGCCTGGGATTCTAAGGTATTTCAGTCATCCCAGGTCCATTTGGAGATTGTTCCAGGTATTGAAACCACCCCAGTCCCATTTGTGGAGATAATTTGATGTATTTGGACTATCCAGGATTCATTTGAGTTTAGATAATTTGAGGTAATTAAACCATTTGGGATTCATTTGGATGGAATTGAGATATTTAGACCATCAGATGGAGATTTCAGGCATGTAAACCCCCCCAGTTCCATTTGGAGGTTATTTTCAGGTGTTGAAACCACCCCAGTTCCATTTGGATGGAGATGGTTTGAGGTATTGACATCAACCGAGACTCATATGGATGGAGTTTGTTTCTCCTATTGAAGCCATCCCAATTCCACTTGGAGATGATCTAAGGTATTTCGCTCATCCTAGTTCCATTTGGAAATGATCTCAAGTAGTTAAACCATCCTAGTTCCCTTTGGAGATAATCTCCAGTGTTGAAACCATTCCAGTTCCATCTAAAAATTATCTCAGGTATTCGAACCATCTCAATTGTTTGGAGATGATCTCAGGTATTGAAACCGTCCCATTGGAGATGATTTGAGGTGTTTAAACCAGCCCAGTCCCACTTGAAGGTAATCTCGGGTGTTTACACCCATCACGTGGAGATGGAGATGCGCTGCCCAGTCCCGCCTGTATTTCTGCTCCAGTGCCTCCAGGACAGCAGCAGCAGCAGGAGGAGGAGGAGTTGCAGATCGGGGCATTGTGGGAATGGCCTCACCTGCAGCGGGGCGGGGAGGGGCCAAGCCGGGCCGGGCCAGGCCGGGGGGCCAGAGCCGGAGCAGGGCAGGTCCCAGCTCGGGGCCGCGCCATGGTAAGTCCTGCTGTACCTTCCCCCTTCCACAGCCCTGACCCCGCTGGGCTCTTGGTGCTGTCCCCCCACAGCAGGCAGAGTCCCCTGCTCGGTGCCGTGGGGATGGGATTGAAACTTGTGTGGGTTTATTTCGTTAAAGTTTGTTTAGGAATAATACTGGAGGAAAAATCCCAGCTGGACTTACAGTGAGGGAATGGGAGGGCTGCGGAACTGCTCGTGATGCTGGGAGCGCGAATTCCCATAGGGTTTGCACCTGGGTGAGGAAATGCAAGTTATTTTCTGTTCCCCTATATTCTCTTCCCCCCATATTTCCCGGTTACCTCTCTCCTTATTTCCCTGTATCTCCTCTATAGGCCTGTCTCCCTATATTATCGCTCTGTCTCCTGCCCCTCGGGGTGAGTTCGGGCCACACGGACAACCCCTAAGAGCTAAGAAAGATGTTAGGAACAAAGGTTCCATCAAGTCCTACAGTAAGTTGCAGAAGTGGGTCTGGCTCCAGCATCCTGGTGGGTTCCTATGGGTTGGTGTCCTGTGGCAGAGTGGCTCTGGGCAGGGTTTTCATGTGAAAGATTTTCCCCACGTGTGTTCCCTGCTCCGTGGGGAGTTGGGTGGCAGCGGTGCCTTCAGCTCTCCTGCCTGTTCTCATGGGGGTTTTGTAGGGTCTCTCCATCAAGCAAGTCCCTCATCTGCTGGCAGGCAGCCCACACTTGTGACCTAGCTCCTTCCAGCAAGGAATTGACCAGCAGTTTTCGAGGTTGAAGGGCTGTCAGATAGGATCCGGGGACATCAAATCCACTGACTCTCTGTATCAGAGAAGGTTCCTTGGGTTATTCTTTTGTATTAAGTGAGATGACCGGCCAGCATCCTCACATTTCCCCCAAGGAGAACTGGAGGCTCAAGCAGCAGGTTGTTCAATAAAGCCCCTTCAGTGAGAAACCACCTCGCTGTTGGGTGACTCAGGCTCTGCGGGCTGTTGCCTCGCAGTTTCCCTGTTGTGTGCGTCAGGACACTGGCAGACAGCTCGAGTCGGGTGTCTCCTCTCCTTCCGTCATCGGAGGCCAAGTGTTGTTGCGTGTCTCTGCCTCCTTCTTTTCAGCGGTTCAGCCAGAGGCTGAAGTGTGTTTGCAGGGGTGTACCCATCGCCGTGTTTGCAGATACAACATGCACAGGAATGCTTTCACAGACGGTGGAGCCGCCTCTGCTCCTTACATCCTATAACCTTTGTGTTACACCCTGAGCCCTGCACATCCACTTCACTCTGGTAAATTTTACATAGACAGCCTGTGCACCTATTTTGCTCCTCGAATGTCAGCTAATTCAGGAGCTGAATCTAGGGGAAGTGGATCTGATTGCTCCCCCATTGCAGGTGCTTCACAAACCTCACCATCATCCCTGGAGAGCAGCTGCCTGCAGCAGTGCTGCTTATTGCCAGTTTGGGCACTGCCTGTCACACTGATGGTTATGGTTTTCAAAGGAGAGTGTGTGTTCTTACAATTAATAATTATTTTATGGGGTTTTTTTTTTCCTCTTTTGAGGCTGTAGGGCAAACCCTTCCATAGGTGTTGTCATTCTCATCCTGTTCTCCTAGTGCTGGGGAAAAGTGCTTTGGTCAGGGTGCTTTTGTTTAAGGTCCCACCGCCCATTGCAGACATGGTGAAGGGGCTGTGACATGGGGTTATGTGTCAGAACACAAGGGTTACTGGGTTACACGCCAAGAGTGAGCCTTACTAAGATCTGTTAGCAGGTCATTTCAGCTCTCCATGGGGATCTGGCTGTCCTTTCTGCCTTTTTTGAGGTCTGAGTGGGAGTTGCTGGTGCTGATAGTGCCTGAGCAGGAGGCAGTTTCCCCTGTTTGCTGTGGTGCAGGTATCCAGGGAGAGAGCCTCTAACAAGCCTTGTTAGAGACTGATTTCTGCTCCCTGCAGCAGTCAGGTGTGTCCTGAGGATCTGCTGTTGCAGCAGGGTTGAGCACAGAGGGGAGGAGAGGATTGGTTTCCCCAAGGCCACGCGTTGCCTGGTGTTTTGTGCCTTTGAGTGTTGCAACACCTCGATCCTCTCTCCACCGCGGCGTTATCAGCCGCTGTTCAGGGAATGGCAGCCCGGGACCTCCTCCCCTCCTGCCCGTGCCCGACCAGGAGAACCAGTGCTCATGGGCTCGATCTGGGACCCCTCTGGAGGATCAGGAGAGCTCCACTGAGCCCAGGGGCTCTACAAATGTGCTTGGCCTGAATAGAAAAGGAGTTGGCAAGTGCACTTAGCAGGACACTTGATACTGGTCACTGCTCTAGAAGCCTGGGTGGAAATACTGGTTGAAGCGACTGCAGCTGCTGCCCATGTAAAATCTTTGCTGCTTTTCGTAGAATCACAGACTGGTTTAGGTTGGAAGGGAGCTCAGAGATCACCCAGTGCCATCCCCCTGCCATGGGCAGGGACACCTCTCACCAGAACAGGTTGCCCAGAGTCCCATCCAGCCTGGCATTGATCACTTCCAGGGATGGAGCAGCCACAACCTCCCTGGGCAACCTGTTCCAGGGCCTCAGCACCCTCACAGGGAGGAATTTCAGCCTCAGATCTCATCTCAACTGCCCTCACTTAGCCTGAACCCATCCCCTCTGTGCTGTGCCGGCGGGTGTTTGATGTGTGAGGGGCCAGATGGGAGAGCAGGAGTCTGATTTGGGTGATTGTCTGGCCTGACCTGTCTTTCTGGCCTGGTATGCCCCACATTTCTGTTTCCCAACATCACAAGAGCTGCAGGAATAGCAGAATTAATTTTTAGGTCACTTACTGTGGAATGAGTAAATTTGGGGCCAACAGCATTTTGGTGAGATCCTGATCCTTCTGTAAACAACAATTTTCTTTCCTTAAGTTTAGGTTATTAAATCCAGCTTGGGTTTGTTTTTTTACTTTAACGGATAGAAGTAATTTTAAAAGGGAAAATTGAGCCTTTCCCTATTGAAAACTCCTCAATAAAATTCTTGGGTGTTCCCAAGAAGTTCCTCCTGTGCGTTTTCAAGATGTGATCCTCACTGACCGGCATCTTTGGATCTTCCAGAGCTCATTTTTGTCAGAAGCTGGAGGAAAGGGTGTGAGGACTTACTGCATCCCTGCTCTACCAGGCACCTCCTCACTGGGTGGTGTGACCGCCCTGTCCATTCTCTGTAGGGAGGGGCAAACAGCTGATAAGCCCTGCTGGAAAGGAGAATCAAAGAGGCTGCTGCTGCCGGAGTCTGCTGGGGCTGGATTATTAGGATCAGACTTCAGAAATGGCTCTTGACTAGAGAAGTGGCTCTCAGCAGCCTGTTCAACCTCTCCCCGTGTCTCCTCCACTTTTCAATAGCCTTATGAAGGTTTCCTGCTTCCCAAAATCTCAAAGTGCTGATGGGAGCCCAGTGAGGGGATGAGATTTCCCAGTTACTGTTTGTCCTGCTCTGTGAGGGCAGCCAGGTCACGTCCCGGCCGCTGGCTGACCGTGGGAAGCCCCAGTGCTGGTTCTGTGCTGCAGGCACTGCCCTGCATTTTGAGGTGGGTTAGACCCAACCTGTGATCTGTTCCTGCTTAGCACCTGGAAACGGGAGCAATTTCACCTAGGAAATAAAACTCCACTGGTTTGAGAAAGCTGAGGCTGGATTGCCTGGCTTGTGCCCTAGGAGGTGTCTTGGGAAGCTTTACTATCTCTCTCCTCTCTGGAGAAGTGCTGTAAGCTGCTGTTAGCAGGACCTGTGAGGAGGAGGCACCAGCATGCGTGTTCAGTAGGGAGGATAATGTGAACTGGGGTTGTTTAGCCTGGGGAAGAGGGGATTCCGGCTGGGGGACACCTCCCTCTCTTCAGCTCCCTGAAGGGAGGTTGTAGTCAGGTGGGGCTTGGGCTCTTCTCCCACACAACCAGCACCAGAATAAGAAGGCAGGGCCTGAAGCTGCCAGGGGAGGGCTGGGTTGAATGTTAGGAAGTCCCTTTCTCCTGGAAAGGGTGATTAGACCCTGGAATGTACTGCCCAGGACAATGGTGGAGTCTCCATCCCTGGAGGTGTCCAAGGACCCTAACCGTAATGGCTGCGGCCCTTAGTACCCTGGTGTGGCCAATGTGGTGATATTGGGTCCTGGGCTGGGCTGGCTGAGCTCAGAGGGCTTTTCCAGTCTCAAGAATTCCGGGATTCTGTGAATGCATCTGAATTAGGAGATACGGACAAGGCTGGGAGGACTGGACCCACTGGAGGCAGTGATAAGAGCAGGAGGGACCTTGTGAGGCTCGTTCAGCTCTGCTTTGTGCTTCTGAGCACAGGATAAGGTGGAAGAAGCTTCAGGCTGGGCTTGGTTCAGGACCTGAGCTCAGGATTATTTAACTTGAGAAGGTTGCAGCCTGGATTGATGTGCTGTGGTGTGAACAGCCCCTGGGCACTCGTGCGTCTGAAATCCTCAGTGATGTGATAAGGGCGACGTCTGCAGCAGGAACAGGATGAAATCCATGTGTGACTCGCATCATGTGGGGCTGTAATGATCCAGAAGAACTTTTATTGCTTGGACTTTGGCTGTTTTGCTGAGGGGAAATTGTTCAGGAAGGCTCCTGTTGGGGATGGAGTGAGTGACAGACAATCCTCTGCCAGCAAAAGGCTGCTTCTGCAGCTTTGTGTTGCTGGTTTCTAGATTCTTTTCTTTTTTTCTTTTTTTAAATTTTTCTGATGTCTTGATGCTAAAATGGGTCAACAGGTGGCTGGAGAAACATTCATGGTGTAAGAAGGAATTTAGTGAAAGCAGGTTTTCTATTCGGGTGTAAAACCAGAATCATGAAACAGCAGTTCTGGAAGCTGTGAAGGCAGTGGAGCCCGTCACATCTTGGGGGAGAAGGGAAAACACCTGAACACCAGCAGGATGGGAATCTGGGCTGGCTAGAGCAGCACCAGAAGGCTCTGAGGAGTCAGAGTAAATTAAAGGAGAACTTTATGATGAAGAGTTGCTTCTGCTCTACCAGGTACAGCTGGCCAGTCTGGTTGTCCAGAGACTGGCTTTTTCCATCCCGCTTCCCTTTCTAGTCCACGAGATTGAATTTGTTGGTCACGTCCTGCCTGTTCTCCACTGGTAGCAGCAGGATAACTGGAAAGGGACTTTCTTCAAGGGAATCTAGTGCTAGGACAAAGGGAATGGGTTCAAGCTAAAATAGGGGAGATTGAGATGAGATCGAAGGCAGAAATTCCTCCCTGTGAGGGTGCTGAGGCCCTGGAACAGGTTGCCCAGGGAGGTTGTGGCTGCTCCATCCCTGGAAATGATCAAGGCCAGGTTGGATGGGGCTCTGTGCAACCTGCTCTGGTGAGAAGTGTCCCTGCCCATGGCAGGGGGGTTGGCACTGGGTGATTTCTGAGGTCACTTCAACCTAAACTAGTCTGTGATGCTCGGTTTTTAAGAAAAACGCCGACATTTCGAGTTGTTCCATGCTGTCTGGTTTAGGCTTTTCATTCCCAGTTTGCAAATGTTGGTTCTGAAGTTCAGGAATTGTTCAGATTCATAAAGGTGACTTTGATTTTGGAAGGTTCTTAACTGGATGCGTGTAGGATCCTTGGCGCTCTTGGAGTGACGGAGCAAATCCTTGCCTGAACCAAGCACCCATCAAAGAGAAGAACGTTTGGTTTTCAGTCTCCTCTCCTTCCTTCCTTCCCCCCTCAGGGTCATTTTCCTGTTCTCTGCTCCCACTGAGGAGCAGCCAGATGCCACAGAACAGGTTTGAAACCAGTTGAATGCTGCACAGGTTGCATTGTGGGAGGAGGAGGAGGAGAAGAGTTTCTGGTGGAGTAGTAAAGCAGCAGGTGGTCTGGGTTTGAGACCGGTGATGGATCAGTGTGGAATGGGAAGTGACCAAATGCTGGGGGAGGCTGTGCGAGAAGGGTCTCCAGTCCTGGCAGGGAACAGCCCAGGGGTCAGGTGTGCATGACTTCCTTATCAGATCATACCAGCCCATGAGCAAAAGGAGGGACAAGTCTCCCAAGTAAGATGGAGAAGAAAATAATCACAATATGCCTTAGTTTTACCCATTTGTCTTCCACCTGCTGCTGTGAGGATGTAACCCCTCTGTATTTTGTGGTTTTGATGTCTGTCCTATTTGCTCTTAAAGTAGTTCATGTCAAAGTCTATAAATAGATTTTAAATGTTGGTTTTGTAGCCCTGAAACTTAAGCATGCTATTTGTTATCTTGGCACCTTGATAAAACAGGAGGACCTGTAACTTCCCAACCTGTTTGGTAACTTGGAGCAGGTTGTAGATAACCAAAACAATCCTATAAATTGATTTGTAGAAGGGAGTGGAGTTCAGCTTTAAATGCTCCGTTCAAACACTTATTTTCCAAGTAGAAAATGATTCCTAAGTATGCAGGCAGCATTTTGGGCTGCGCTCTGATGGGTACAGAGTTCATTCCACACAGGGTGGTTGGGTCTGACCCAGTAAAATGGGTTGGGTCTGATTCAGTAAAACGAGGCAGTGCAGTTACGCCTGGCTCCCAGGCTGAAGCTTGGCTCCTCCAGCCTCTTCAGCTGCTCCTGTGCTCCTCATCCCAACCAGATCTGGCCTGAACCTAAAAAATTGCGTCTGGCATCACCTCTGGGTCTGGTGAGTCACAACCAGCCCAGCCTGGAACAGCAGGAACCCAGCACCCTGCTTCAAAGTTATTTTACTTGAAGCAACTAATTTGCCTTCATTTTGCTCTGGAATTTGAACTTTCCAAGATGAGTTTGTGGGATAATTTGTAGTTTGGCTGCTGGACCAGAACTTCCTTTGTCATCAAGATGCAGTGTGTCATTAGGGCTAGAGGAAAGCAGAGCCAAGGAGCGGGGAGCAGATGCGCTGATAGATTGCTGTTTGCGCCCTACTGGAACAGTTCTAGGGTTGTTGAGGCACCAGAATCTTCCCTGTGAGCTGTAGTGGACAGAGCTCTGAGGGCGAAGAGTGTGTGCTGTCACATCACTCAACAACCTGTCAAGCAACAGGTTTCTTATGGGCATTAACCTTATGGGCATAGGTTGAGGGGACCTCAGAAATTAGGAAAAAAGGAAGAAGAGTCAAAAGAGGAAAAAGAAAATCAGGATCTAAGTTACAGGAGCTCTCATCTGGCTGGTGAGATGGACCCAGGCTTGAGAGAACATGTTTGCTGCAGGCTGTACAAAGAAAGGGACCACAACAGAGTTTCTGCTCTGTTTTCTAGCTGTATACATCCCTGGAAGATTAAAGTTGTCCTGTGAGGTGTGCACTTACCTTCTGCTTGTGCATCGAGGTGGGATGGGAGACCCTAGAGACTGGAAAAGTGAGCCTCTATGGGAATCCTGAGGCATTTAAGGGCATTAATGGGAGTTTTCTGATGGCAAAAAATGATGTCTCCACTCATGGAAGTTGTGGTGAAGCACCAACTGTGCTGTAGAAGAGACTATGGAGTTTTGCAAGCTGTTTTAGGTGGACAGCAGCTGTCATTCCAGTGGTGAGGTAACCCAATCAGCACAAAACCACAGGTGATATTCGCTGTAATTCCTGCCTTGGTGGTCATTAACCTTTTGGAGGCATCAGGCTCCTCTCCTGGAGGTTGGTGTGTTCTTTGCAGGCCCTGGGATTTAAGGTCCATTGGTTCACCTGCTGAATCTGAACCTCAGCACCCATTGCTTACCTCCCCTTGCTGAAGCACTGCAGGCAAACAGATTTCTTCCCCAACAGCTGCTCTGGTAACACTGGATGGGCTGGCAGTGTGGGACAGGGAGTCAGTGACCGTTTCCTTGTGTTTTCAATCAAACCTGATCAGGATGAGAGGAAATGGCCTCAAGTTGTGTCAGAGGCATTTAGACTGGGTCTTAGAAGTTCTTTACTGTGAGAGTAGTTGGGCACTGGAACAGGCTGTCCAGGGAGGTGATAGAGTCCCCATCCCTGGAGGTGTTTAAAAAATGAGTAGCTAGAGCACTTGAGGCCACGGGCTAGGGGTTAGGGCGATGTCGGGTTGAGGGCTAGACTTGATGATCCTGAAGGTCCTTTCCAGCCATAATGATTCTGTGATCTCAGACATCTTTTCCAGTCTCAATAATTCTGTGATCCACTGCTGTGATTCCCTGCATTCTCAGAAATTTGTTCATGGAGTAACTGCTGCCTGGTGGGCACCCACTAACCTGCTGCTCTTATCTGCCCAGCCAGCACTTTGCTGTGCCAGAAGCAGGAGCAGAGGAAGTCTGTAATGTGAGCTTTGATCTTCACCACATATGAAGCAGCTCATCTGGACTCAGCGCAAAGCAACTACAGAATCCTTGTCGTTTTATGAAGTGCATTGAACTACAGTGGGGTTGTGCAGTCTGGAGAAGAGTAGGCTCCCAGGTGACCTTCTAGAAGCTCTGCAATATCTGAAGGGGCTACAAGAAAGCTTGGGTAGGGCTTTTTACATGGGTGGTAGCGAGAGGACATGGGGAAAGGGTTACAGACTTGAGGAGGGGAAGTTTAGGTTGGACCTGAGGAACAAATTCTTTCCTGTGAGGGTGATGAGATACTGGAACAGGTTGCCCAGGGCAGTTGTGACTGCTTCATCTCTGGAAGTGTTGGATGGGGCACAGAGTAACCTCATCTAGTGAAGATGTCCTTGCCTGTGTACAACCAGAACTTTTGTGTCCAGATTACGCAGCAGCTTAATAGCTAGAGGATGGCTCTGAATTCTGAGTGAACATTCTGTGGAAAATTCAATATGGCTGCTTGTTATTTTCTGTGGAAGCTTCTGCAGTGCCTTTCTCTGCTCAGACTTCACCACAGCTGACTGTATCTTTGCAGAAATTACTTTGGTCTTTGCAGAAGTCTGTGTTGCAGGAGTAACTGTGACCAGGACTCCTCCTTGGGGAGATGGAGTGACAGGTTGCACAGGGACAGTAATGAGCTGGAACAGAGAGCAAGAGGGAGAAGGGGTTTGGATGTAGGTGAAGCTGTAGGCTGATGGGAATGAGGATGTGTCATGGAACTACCAGCTCATCTGTTGGGAATTTGTTTGAACTGGGAGCAAGAGAGGAAAATGAGGCTCTACTGGTTCTCCTCGGTCCTCCCAGAAGCCTTGTCCCTGCATGGGCAAGTAGCCATGGCTTGGGCTTTCCCTCCTGCCAGTTCCTAGCCCCTACATGTTGGGAAGGTGAGCAAAGCTCCAGGCCCACTGGTGCTTAGAGGCAGCACTTTTGTATTAAAAAATGATGTGAAACTCCGATTGGTTTTAAAATGGAAATTCCAGAGCAGTGTGTGTGTCCTGCTTTATTTAACGATACCCTCAGTCACAGAGGTTGACCCTTTGCCATCTCCATTAGATAATCCAGTGGTTTCTACAGTAGAACTGGTCCACCTCCCTTTCCAAAGTGGTTGGTTTCTTTGTCTACTCCTTGTAGCTTCTTACAGGAACTAGCAGCTTTGCTTGTGAGCTGGAATAGGGACTATGGTTGCTATCTGGGTATTCCCAGTCTTGTACCACTTAGGAGCATGCAAAGTAAGGGCTGTGGTTGCCCATCCAAAGGCCGTGAGCGCCCACCCAAGGGCTGTAGGTGCCAATACAGGTCTCCAGTGTCCAGGAGATGTTCTTCTCCACCTGCACTAACTATGTGTTTCTGTTTGCTCTAGATCCACTTCATTCTGCTGTTCAGTCGGCAGGGGAAGTTGCGGCTGCAGAAGTGGTACACAACGCTGCCTGACAAAGAGAAGAAGAAGATCATCAGAGAAATTGTTCAGATCGTTTTGTCTCGCCACCAGAGAACAAGTAGCTTTGTTGACTGGAAAGACCTCAAACTTGTTTACAAAAGGTGTGAGTAATTTTAGGAGAAGGTGTTACTACGGGTCATACAAGTAACAGGAACGAAGGGAAGGGAAATAGGTGATCCCTTGAAGCAGCAAAGTCCCTAACCACAGAATCCTAGAATGCCTGGGGTTGGAAGGGACCTCCAAAGGTCATGTAGTCCAACCAACCCTCCAGTGAGCAGGGACATCCTCAACTAGATCAGGTTACCCAGAGCATTGTCCAGCCTCAAGTTCCTAAGTGCTGGGCTGAGCCATAGGTGTCCTGGGTACATCTTGGCCACAAGGGCACATTGCTGGCTCATGGTCATCCTGCTGTCCACCAGGACCCCCAGGTCCCTTTCTTCTACACTGCTCTCCAGTAGGTCAGTCCCCAACCTGTACTAGGCAACCTGCTAAGACATGTGCTGGGCTCTAAAAATGATGATTTGAGAGACCAGGTAGCCATTAGTGGTCACTTGCAGAGGTTGTAAGAGGATGGTGGTGTTCCATGCTCACGGTTTTGCCTGTGCTTCCGCAGGTATGCCAGTCTGTATTTCTGCTGTGCGGTAGAGGACCAGGACAATGAGCTGCTGACGCTGGAGGTTGTTCATCGATATGTTGAGCTCCTGGACAGATACTTTGGAAACGTAGGTCTTGCTCTCCACCCTTCCTGCCTCTCTGAGAAACAAATAGTTACCCGAAGCCGCTTTGCCCCTCAGCCTTGTGCAGTCCAGAGCAAAAGTCATTATTAGAATAATTTATTAAATAGTGCTGGTACAATTATAACTTCTTTTTCCTCATACTTTCCTTCCCTCTCCCTTAATCTTGATGGTTTTGTATGGCTTGGAGCAGAATTTGAGGGGAAGGCTTGAGGAAAATTAGGTTTATAAAGCCCTGAGGGACAGCAACACTTGCATTCTTTCTCCAGATGTCTCCGGATATTGTTTGTTCCAAAGTATTTGGGATTAGTTAACGATGGTTGAACAGGAAACAGATAAAAAACACCTATCTTAGGGTGTTTTACAGTTTGTTTAAAGACTGAAGAGGGTCCAACTAAAGTTTCCAGTAAGTCTTTAGAGACTACAGGAGACCCATATGTTTTTGTGGATTTTTTTAAAGCTGTTCCAACTCTCTAAATTGATCCCTTATTTCAAAGGCTGTGCCCTGACTCATGTTTTTTATCATGGCTGGGGCCCACGAGGTCACCAGGAAAAGGAATTGGTCTTGTTCTGTGTGCAAACATGTGTAACCCATATTGCAAAGACTGTGTCAGACCAGTTCTGAGGTCAGAAGGCTGAGAAGTTGGGTCTTTTCCTCTGAAAACCATGAAGAAGGTGACATGTGGTGTAAAACAGAGCAAATGGAGTGTCTTTGCTCTAAGCCCAGGCTGTGTATGAGGTGAGAAGATCACAGAATCACAGAATTATTGAGGCTGGAAAAGCCCTCTGAACTCATCCAGCCCAGCCCAGGACCTAACATCATCACATCGGCCACACCAGGGCACTAAGGGCCATGGCCAGTTTGTCCTTCAACACCTCCAGGGATGGAGACTCCACCACTGCCTTGGGAAGTCAGTTCCAGTGTCTGATCACCCTTTCGGTGAGGAAAGGCTTCCTAACATATACACCTAATCCTTCCCTGGCAGCTTCAGGCCCTGCCCTCTCATCCTAGTGCTAGTTGCCTGGGAGAAGAGCCTGACCCCCACCTGACTACAATGTAGTCAGTTGTAGAGAGGGAGAAAGTCCTCCACCAGTCTCCTCTTCTCCAGGCTCAACACTCCCAGTTCCCTCAGCCTTTCCTCATCAGACTTTCCCCTCCAGGCCCTTCCCCAGCCTCGTTGCTCCTCTGGACCTGCTGCAGTCCTTCCATCTCTTTCTTGAAGCGAGGGGCCCACAACTGCCCCCAGCGCTTGAGGGGAGGCCTCTCCAGTGCCCAGTACAGGGGTCAGAATGACATCCCTTGTCCTGCTGGCCACACTGTTGCTGATACAAGCCAGGATGTCATTGGCCTTCTGGGTCACCTGGGCACCCTGCTGGCTCCTGTTCAGCCAGTTGTCAACCGGTACTGCCAGGTCCCTCTGCCAGGCTACTCTCCAGCCACTCATTCCCCAGTCTGTAGCTGCAGGGAGTTACTGTGCTCGTGGTGCTGCAGACGTGGTGTAAAGGCTGGGTGTCCTTCTGTCTTGGCAGGTGTGCGAGCTGGATATTATCTTCAATTTTGAAAAAGCTTACTTTATTCTGGATGAATTCATAATCGGCGGAGAAGTACAAGAAACCTCGAAGAAGTCTGTGGTGAAAGCCATAGAGGAATCTGACATGTTGCAGGAGGTAAGGCAGGGCCTGATAGAAGGTTTGACAGGAGCTCAAGGCACAGCTAAATCTGTTGGGTACTTCGTTATCCAAATACTTTTGGTTCAGTAGGTCCAACAGTGCAGCTTGGGGAGCAATCACCAAAGCTCTCAGTCCTCTTTCATCTACCAGAGTCACCTGGAGGCTTTTAAGCTTCTCCTGTTCTCTTTAACCACATGAGTTTCCTGTGTATGACATTAATAAATTGAATAATATTTATCATGTCATAAATCATTTTAAGATGTATCTAAGATATTTATATAAGGCCATAATGTAATATACTATTTGATGGGCGTAGGGCTCTGTAAATACCCCAAAAGCTCATTCTCTTTCATCCCAATACCCTGAAGACAGATGGCTTCTGGAAATCTGGAAGGAGAGGATGTGTTGGCAAACTCCCCTTTCATTCGCTGCCTCCTGCAGCTGTTCTGCAGGGCCCAGGTGTGGAACTTGCATTCAGAACCCTGCAGCACTTTTCTCCTGTCTCACCTGTCCCTGGGCCAGGAGCAGTGGGATGTGATGGATTTACTTCATTTTCTCCTCGGTGATGACAGGTCTGGGGATGTACTGGGTGAGTTGAAGGATTTTCACCATGCTCTGGTGATGCATCAGCTTTCTTTCTTTCTTTCTTTCTTTCCAGACAGTGGAAGAGTACATGAACAAACCTGCATTTTAACCCCTACCAAACCTACCTGGAGAGAGTGAGCTCTGCTCCGTGCACCTCCCCAGCACACCTCCTGCAACCGCCTCCGGATGTGCCAGAGCTTCTGAGAAATCCCCAAACCCCAGACATGATGGGGTTTGTTTGGACAATGGTGAAGATGAAGGTCAGCTCATGTAGCACAAGGTCTGACAGCAATGCCCTTAGGTTTCTCAAGAGTTGTCACCACCCTCAATGCAGTTTCTTTTATCCTTGCTGAAGCTCAGACACTTGTTTTGTACCAGGACTTTTAGCTACAGGTTTTGTCATTGTCACATGTCACCCTGACCTGACTCTGAAGAGGTATTTTTACTAGTTTGGGTCAAACTGCTGACTATATGATTCTACTTTTGTACAAAAGTCTGTTATTTTGAATGCATTGATTATTCTGCTTTAATAATAATAATTGTGGGGGTTTTTCTAAAAGCTAATTTGTGTGGGCCCTCATTTCACACGACAAAGGGGTAAAAAGAGAAGGGGGTGTGGTAGACGACACTGAGGGGGGATGTTGTGACTGGGTGTTAACTCTTCTGGTTTTCTCCTGGTGCAGTTTGGACTCCAAACTGCTTGAACAGTCTTCTGTAGACAGATTATTTCCTCCTTGAACTGGATTCATGACTCAAAGAGGTCCTGTGTATTATTGGAGCCCATAACTCATGGCTAGATGCTTTGTCTCTGTCCAGTCAGGAAATCATCCTATTCAAAATAATCAGGTAAGTTATAGGACAAAGCTGCTAAATGAGCAGAGTGGTGATTCTCCTTTCCCTTTGGTTAACATTTTCTTTGATGTCTGGGCTTTACAGTCAGTATTTCCCTTCGGGCATTTTCCTCATCATTCCATGTTCCATGGCTTATTCTACTGTTTCCCTTGCCTGTTTCCCCCCTTTTCCTGGCCTGCTTCCCTCCCTATTCTCTTGCCCACTTCCCTTTCATTCCCTCCTCTGCTTCCTCCCAATTCCCTCGCCCGTTTCCCCCCTATTCCCTCTCACTTTCCTCCCTATTCCCTTTCTCTCACTTCCTCCCCAGTTTCCTCTCTCTCATTTCCCCCACCTTTTCTCTCTCACTTCCCTCCACCTCATCCTTCCCCCTTTTGTATCATCCTGGGGCTTTTTTCGGATGCTGGGAGCCCTTTCTCACAACACGACAACTTTGCTCGCTGCCTTCCCACTTTCCTCCTGGTGTTACCTACCCTGGTAGTGAAGCTGTGACAGGCTGGTTGGTAGCAACGTGCTGCTCTTTTTTTCTCATTCCTTCATCCATCTGTTTTCTCTGGGTTGATGTCAAAGGCACTGAAAAAAAAAAGGTAGGGAAATTGCTGAAGGCCTTTAATAGCTGTGAAGACATTCGATTGAATAGGAATTAATGAAATTTTGTGAGCTATACGTTGTTTGCTCAGGGCTTGAAGGGAAGTTTTTTTGAAGTTGAGGGTTTAATTGACAGAGAAGCCACTTTGGAACAGGCAAAAGAGGCTCCTTCCGCTCTTTATTTTTGTTGGTGACTTCAGTCCAATGAAACCATCAGTAGTTTCCTCTGCTACTTTGGGATAGGGAACTCCACTGCCCTGGGCAGTCCATTCCAGAGTCTGATCTCCCTTTCCAGGAGGAAGGGCTTTCTAACATCCAACCCAGCCCTCCCCTGGCAGCTTCAGGCCCTGCCCTCTTGTCCTGGTGCTAGTTATCTGGAAGAAGAACCCAATCCTCACCTGACTACAATCTCCCTTGAGGGAGCTGGAGAGAGGGAGAAGGTCCCCCTTGAGTCTTCTCTTCTCCAGGCTAAACCACCCCAGCTCCCTCAGCCTCTCCTCATCAGACTTCCCTTCCAGTCCCCTCCCTTGCCTTGATGCTCCTCAGGACCTGCTCCAGCCCCATCATCTCTTGAAGCGAGGGGCCCATAACTGCCCCCCAGTGCTTAAGGGGAGTCATCCCGAGTGCCCAGTACAGGGGTCAGAATGACATCCCTAGTCCTGCTGGCCACACTATTGCTGATACAAGCCAGAATGCCGTTGGTCTTCTAGGCCACCTGGGCACCCTGCTGGCCCATGTTACACTTCTTGGTACCTCAGTTATTTGTGTGTTTTTATTTCAAGCAGGAGGAACATCTTTGTACCTATTCTCGTATCTCTGAAGCATTCCCCTTCTCATTTGTGTTTGTGGTGTTTCGTGTTCCAACCTGCCTGTTTAGGAAATGCTCTGTTTTCTGAGGTTCCTGTTTTCCAAACCAAAAGCTTCTTGGTTTCCCTATTGGATCTCTGCCTGCAGGATTCTCACGCTTGCCCCAAACCAGTAGTGACAGGGCTCAATGTACAACTGCTTGCAACTCATGAGTAGTGATGACTTTGAGCCTATCATGGCAATTAAAAGGAGAGAGGCAGGCATGAGATGGGGATAAAAATAAGTGATAGTGTCAGATGGGACATCAGATGTGTGACAGAGCAGCAGGATCTCACAGGGTTCTTGCCAGTCTTGTCCCTTCTTGCTGTTAGGCAGCTCTCATGTGTGGTGGCTCATTAAAAGGTGTCAACTCCTACAAATACCCCCCTAAGAAAAGCTGACATTTGGGTTATCTGCTGTCAGCCTGTGTTTAAGAAGAGCTTCTGATTCTTCATCATGTCCCCTGAGCTGCTGCTCCAAAACCCCAGTGTGCTTCAGGAAAACCCCCGTAAAGCCCATTTTGGCGCTGTGCCCGAGTTCATAGAGGACACCATGATGCCAGAGCTATGACAGGATGAAGTGCTGGCTTGTTTTCATTTACCTTGCAGTGATTTCAGTGGGTAACATACTTGTTTATCCTCTGCTTAGCACCGTGCTGTGTTGCAGTAGTACAGTGTGTGGTAATGGTGCCATAGTGGTCAGGAGGGGTGGGTTTATAGGGAAGAGTTTAGCAGTGAGTGAGGCTTTCAGAGACACCCAGAGATGTTTTGTCACCAGTCCCTCCAACAACAAGGCTCAATACACTTCACAGAGAAGACTGCTGTTCCTGTCAGTCCATGATGCTCTACTCTGCTGAAAATGCCTTTTTTTCCCCTGTTAGGAGAGGGTGGTGGTCTCACTCTGCCCCCAGAAAAACTAAACGCAGAGGTCTGGCGTTCATTCCATTTGCATTAGCTCTACCTGATGCCTCCAGGAGCACCAAGTCTGCAGCATAACCTCACATCACAGTATTGGTTTAGGTGTCTGCCAAGGACGTAGGAGCTCAGACCAGGTCAAAACACCCTCCCAGGAACGTGACACAAGCCATACTGGATACAGACATGTTCACAGTGCAGATAAACGAGCTGGTGGTTTCAGTGTCTGTCAGGGTGTTGCAGGGATGTTTTTGATGAGGATCTCTGGTCTGGGTTGAGGTGTGGTTCAGAGCAGAGATAAAGGGCTGTGCTGCGGGAGACTTAATGTTTGCTGTCATGGAAACCTGTTGCCTTGGCACATGACTAATGAGACCCAGGCTAAGAGAAAGGAAGAAGCTAGTTTTGAAATAATGCTTCGACAAACCCTGAGGAAGACCAGCAATGCACGCTGTCATAAATCACAGCTCTTCTGCCGTCTGCTCTGCCTAACCTTTGCTTCTTACTTACTCACTTGTTTCACAGCCACAAGTTTTGATGCAAAGAACACAATGATAAAATAGGTCAGACCTAACCCTTTGGCCATCTGGAAATCAGCAGCGTTTAGGATGTTTGCCTTTGTCCTGGAACATTTTAGAGACAGTCCAGGTGCATGAGGTGGGAAAATGTCTGTGTATGGGTCCTTATGGGAAACTCTGATCACTCATGTAGATCCCTAATGCTGGGAGGAAACTCAGTGAGGGGGAGCACACGGAGGGTATTGTCAAGGTTACTTTATCCTTCGATCATCTCCTTTTAAAAATTCCTGTCTTGTCTCTCCTCTGGAGCTCTAAGCCTGGCACACCACACTCTGCAAAGGAGAACGAGGCACTAAGAGGACCTTCTCCAAGGATGAATTTTGTGTATAGTGAAAAAAATCACCCAACACTGAATGTGCCTCCCTAGTTACACAGGGTGACAAATCCGTTGGGGATGGCTGCTCGTTGGGCTGGGATCCTGTATGACTGTGTTGCCAGCAGTGGGGTGAGTGTCCCTGTGCAGAGGAGATCATGATTTGGAGTCTCTCTGGAAGCTCAATGTGAGGAACCAGTCTTAGCCGAGTTGAGCTCAGTGACAAATGACAGAGGAACATCCCTTGAGTACTGGGGGGCAGCTGTGGACCCCTCACTTCAAGAATGAGCTTGAGGGCCTGGAGTGTGTCTAGAGGAGAGCAACGAGGCTGGGGAAGGGACTGGAGGGAAAGTCTGATGAGGAGAGGCTGAGGGTACTGTGAGACTTTAGCCTGGAGAAGAAGAGACTCAAGGGAGACCCTCTCCACAATTCCCTGAAGGAAGGTTGTAGTCAGGAGGGGGTGACACTCTCTCTCAGGCAACTAGCACCAGGACGAGAGGGCAGGGCCTGAAGCTGCCAGGGAAAGGTTAGGCTTGATGTTAGGAACCCCTTCCTCATGGACTGGAAGATCAGACCCTGGAATGGACTGCCCAGGGCAATGCTAGTTTCCCCGTCGCTGGAGGTTTTTAAGGATAGACTGATCCTGAGTACCGTGATCCGGTTGATGTGGTGATGTTAGGTTCTGGGTTGGGCTGGATGAGCTCAGAGGCTTTTTCCAGCTTTAGTAATTCTGTGATTTGTGAAGTTCTGGGTGACAGATGATGACCTTTTAATTTCTCGTGAGTGCTGTGCTGGCTACCAACTCTGAAGGAACAGAGTGGTAACAAAGGAATATCCTGGGGAAAAGAACAATGAAATTAGGTGTTTGGGGTAAGCTGGCAGCTGCTTTTGTGGTGAAGGAGGATTTTTTCCTGGTGTCTGTTGTGGGTGACAACGTAGTTCTTGTTCTCCAAGAAAATTGGTTCTAGTTTGGCTAATGCTGGTGATGACAAGAAGGTTCTGCTGGCAAAGAGGTACTGCAGAGGGCAATGAAATCTCATAAATCTTACTGAAATATGATAATAAACCATCAGTTCCTTTTGCTTTGAAGAAAACACAATTTTTAGCATGAGATGGTGATGAAAATAATCTCTATGTCAAAAATGTTCTGTCACAACGTGTGTTCTAGCAGGTCAGGCACAGGAGTGGAGACATTTGGGTCTTGAGAAGTCTTCATCCTTCAGTGCTGGGCAGGAACAGCTACTGACATTTTTTCACAATCCTTCCCTGCTTTTCCCATCCTTTCTTCCTTTCCTTTTCCTGCTGTGTGCTCTTCCGAGGTCTCCTCTTCTGTTCCTGTCTCTTCTCACTTGTAGCCCATTCCACAGAGAAACCAACTTCTGATCTCGATTGCGGAGCGACAGAGACCCTGTAGGAAAATCAGGCTCAACAGCCCTAATTCCCTCAGTCTGGCCTCATAAGAGAGGTGCTTCAGCCCTCTGATCACCCTTGTGGCCCCCTCTGCACATGCTACAGCATCACCACATCCTTCATGTAATAAGGGCTCCAGAACTGGACGCAGTAGTCCAGGTGGTGTATCACCAGAGCGGGAGAATCACCTCCTTCGACCTGCTGGCCACACTTCTCTTGATGCAGCCCAGGATCCAGTTTGCCTTCTGGGCTGCAAGTGCACACTGCTGGCTCATGTTGAGCCTTTCGTCCACAAGCACCCCCAAGTCCTTCTCCCCAGGAGCTACTCTCCAGCCAGTCGCTGCCCAGCCTGTATTTGTGCTTAGGATTACCTTGAGCCAGATGCAGGACCTTACATTTAGTCTTGTGAACCCCATCAGGTTGGCCTGTGCCCACCTCTCCAGCCTGTCCAGGTCACTCTGGATGGCATCCCTGCCCGCCAGCGTGTCTGCTGCGCCACACAGCGTGGTGACGTCAGCAAACTTGCTGAGGGTGCACTCAATGTCCTTGTCCATGTCACCTACAAAGACGTTGAACAAGACTGGTCCCAGTACCAATCCCAGAGGGGCACCACTTTGTCACTGGCCTCCACTTGGACATGGATCCATCTACAACCACTCTCTGGGTGTGGCCATCAAGCCAGTTCCTTACCCATCTAGTGGTCCATCTGTCAAAGCCATGTTCCACCAGCTTGAAGACCAGAATGTAGTGCGGGACAGTGTCAAAGGCTTTGCTTAGGTCCAGGAAAATGACATCAGCCACTCACCCCATATCCATTAATGTTGTGACCTGTTCATAGAAGGCCACCAGATTTGTCAGGCAGGACTTAGAATCATAGAATTATTACGGATTGGAAGGGACCTAGAAAGATCATCTAGTCCAATCCCCCTGACACAGCAGGATCACCTAGACCAAGTCACACAGGAAC